>BQNB010114885.1:0-21668 GCA_026074375.1 Tanacetum coccineum
AAATACAAGTGCAAACCAACATAGCATGACAAATATCTTTCAAGTTAACACATTGTATGTAAATTAACAAAAGAAAATTTTCATTCCACCAATAAGAAACTCATACATTAGCACAACCAACTAATACATTCATGCAAAATAAAACTAAAGCTAATACAAGATAAGGAGACATAATACTACATAAGTCTTAAATGATTCATGATGCATAGAGAATGACTTTTTAAACAAAAATGTCTTTGGATTTTCCATTATTAAGCCATTTGAAAAAGATCTATGGTGGAGGTGGAAAATGGGTTGTGAAGGTGGTGGTTAGAAGATACTCGAGATGAGCAAACATGATGTTCATTTCATCTCGAAGGTTTAAGTAGAGGTTACGGTTGTAGAAATAATAAATACAAGTTGATCCATGATAGTCATGATAGTTGTAGTAGAGTGGATACCCCATGATAGGAGGTTGAGGTGGTGGTGGTGGTGGTGATGGTGAAGGTGGACTTGAGAGATTTTCAAGAGGTGTGATTGGTGATAATAATATAGTAATATCCAAAGAAGGAAGGCTTTAGAGGAAGTGATTAGTAGGTGTAAAGAGTAAAAATTTATGAATAGATGGATATTGAGTTTAATAGATTATTGGGAATTGATGAATTAGAGAGTTAGGAGTTTAGGAATAATGAGTTGAGGAAGGAGAGGATTGAGAGAAAGGAGATTTGGTTTGCGATTGAGGAAAAAAGTATGAGGAGGAGAGATAAAGAAAGGAAAAGGAAGATAATAGGAGAAAATAGAAGAGTATAGAATAGGAGTGAGAGAAAGAGAAAAGGGATAGAGAAGAAGAAAAAGGAGAGAAGGAAGAAAGAGAAGAGAAAAAGAGAATAAACTTAGAAGGAATCTGTAAGAAAGGAGAGGGGAGGATTGAGAGTATTAGAGGAATGATTTAGATATGAGTGGAAGAGAAAAGAGTAATAAGGAAAGAGATGAGGAGGAAAGGAGGACATTTAGATGAAATAATGGTTAAGATAAATTTGTGAAAAGATGAGGTGATAAAATGAGAGAAATAGAATGTTTAATAAGAAATAGGTTTTGTTTGTGTTTGCATTTGATGTTGAAAGAGTTTATGTTGAAGAGAGTTTATATTGAATTTGTGTAATTATTTAGAGGAGAGATATTTTATGATAGTTTTTTTATTTAGTATATATTTTAAATAAAGGAGTATGTTTGGTGTGTCTGGTGTAGAAGTGTTAGTTAATTGAGGATTGTAGATGTGTAAAGTGATAGTAATGTGTGATATGTAAGAAATAGATGTTTTTTGGTGGGTGATAGGATTATATTGATTTATGGAATAGGATTGAGAGTGAATTGAAGTTAGTAGTGTGTATTGGGAGTTTGTGAGATTGGTGTATTGAGAGAGTTAGAAGTTTTGATGAGAGTGTATGTGGTGAAATTTAAGATGTTTGAGATATGTTTGTAGAGTGTTATTTGTGTTTTATGGTGTGTGTTAGTGTAGGGTGTTGATTAGTGGAGGTGTTTTGAGTATATGGAGTAGGGTAGTTAGTAGATATATATTTTTGTGTTTGGTTTAGTGGAGATGTGGTAAGAGTTTGAGATCAGTTGTGTTTGTGTATTGTGTTTGATTTTTTTATGTTCTTTTCGGGTTGTTGGGTTTACCGCTTTATGAGTTTTTGTGTTTTGTCTGGTGGTCCCTCTTCTTCAAAAATGTGTAGATAATATAGTTAAAGGGGGTGGCAATACAAGAAAAAAGTGAGAGATGTGGTGGGAGATTGAGAGACGGAATTATTGTTGTTTGGTTTAGAGGGAGTTTTGTGTGAGGGGGAAATTTTGGTTGGTGGTGGGAGATTTTGGGTTTTATTGATTGGTAGTGATGTGGAGTTGGATGGTAGGGAAGGAGGGAGATTGTGGTTGTGTGCTTTTTGTTGTCTTGTGGATGTGAGATTGTGAGATTGTGGGGAATGTTTGAGTAGAGGATTTGTTGAGTGACGAAGGGGTGGTGATTTGAGGGTGTATTTGTTGAGATTGTGAGATAGAATTTGATGGGTGGTTTTTTTGTTTTCAGAAAGGTGGGGGATTTGGCGGTGGATGGGGGGGGTGATTGTTGTGTTTGGTTTGGTTGATGTAGTGAGTGGGAGCAGGAGTGGGGTGGGAGATTGTTTGGAGGGTGGGTTTTCTTTTGTAGGACAGAAGAGTTGTTTTTAGTTTGTTGATTGTTTAATTGTGAATTGAGAGGTGTTGGGATGATTTGTTTGTTATTTGCGGTTTTGTTTTGGTTTGTATTTGAGGTTTGTGTGTTTGATTGATTGTGTGAGTGGGTTTTTGGTTTGTGGTTTTTTTTTTTGTGGGAGGGGAGGAGGATTCAGATTGGGGAGATGAGGGGTGGTGGAGATTGTGATTGTTGGTGTGTATGTTATATTTGTTTTTTGTTTAGTTTAGCTATAGATAATAAATTGACCCTCTAAGAAAAAAAAAATAGTAAAAAATCCGCTTAAAAAAAAATAAATTAAGAGGAAAAAATAGACTCTAATAAAAAAATAAATAATAAAATAATTGATGATACGAGTAAATATAGTAAAATGTAGAAAAAAAAAATAAAAAAAAAAAAAAAAGATATAAAACGGTTTTAGTTTTTTTTATGTGTTGATTTTAGTTTTTTTTTCGTTGATTATTTTTTGTTCTTTTTTTTATTTTATTTCTGTCTGTGTTTTTATTTTTTTTATATGTTGTTTGTTTTGTTTTTGGTTTTTTAGTGATGATTTGTATATTTTTGTGTTTGGTGATTTATGGAGTTTATTGTTGATTTTGGAGATTTTGTTGTATTTTTTTATTTTATTTTTAAATTTTTCATGCTTTTGTATTTATTTTTTTTTTGTTAGTGATTTGTATTTTGATTATTTTTTTTATTCTATGCTGTTTTTATATTTAGTTTTTTTTATTTGTGTTGATTGTTATTTATTATTGTTATAATTTTTTTGTTTGATTTTTAATTCTTGTTTTGTTCGGTAGATCCTCTTACTCGAAATGTGATTCTTGAGGTTATGGAATTTTTTGTTTGAGAGTTTTTGTTTTTTGTGGAACTTTGATGTGAGCTGGGCGAGTCGATGATGGGTAGGTGATGCTTCTCGTTTTTTTGTTTTGGGGTCGTTTTTGTTGGACTTTGATGTGGTCACATTTTTGTTTGATGATTTGTGATTTCATGTTTTGAATTGAGGGTTTGTTTTTGATAATTAAGCAAAATAGGTTTGGTGGGTGAGTGGGAATAAACTGACCATTTTAGCGTGGAATTTTATGAATATTGTTTCGTTTTTTTTTTTTGTATTATTTTTTTTATATTATATTATTATTTTTATATGGTGTATTTTTTTTTTTTTTTATTTTTTGTTATTTATATTATTTTTGAAAATTTGTTGAGATAAATATGTGTTTTAAGTATTAAGTTTAATAAATTAATAATCGTGTATGTGTAATATAGATATAGAGTGTTGTGATTAAAGAAAAAATATAAATTTTAATGTTTATGTTTTAAATATTAAGATTTATTATAAAAATAAAATTGCCAAAGGTTTGAGGTTTTATTTATGGGTAGAGTGAGTTGTGATTTCTTGCGGTTAAGTTTTTAAGTCAGTTAAGGTTTGTGTGACTTTTGGGATATTTTATGTTGAATATTGATTGAAAGATATCATTTATGGTACTATTGAGAATATATATTGTATAGATATTACAGTGATGAGAGATTAAGATAGATTGAATATTTAGATAGTATATGTTAGATTGTATATATTATTTCAATGTGGTTATGGGAAATATATAATGATAAAATAAACAAATCATTTAAACTTGATTAGTGATTTATAGGAAAATAATTTTTGTGACCTCCCGCTGACTTGAGCAGCCTTAAGGCACTTTTTGAGAATTGAGAAGCATATTTTGTTTCTTTTTACAACAAACAGATAAATCAGCCCACACCAAACGATGCCCAAGAGTCAAGTTTTGTTGTAAATGTTTTTTTTACACCAAAAATATATAGCATTAAAAGAAAGAGTAGATAAATTTGTATTTATAAAGGAGGAAATTGGTTATTAGAAAGTTGATTTGTGAAGACTCATTTGGGACTGATGGATGAGATTTGCTTTATCTTTGATAAGAAATTTTAGATTTGTCTTAGAAGTTTATTAGGGAAATATCAGATTTTTCCTGCGCATTTGCGCAAATGGGAATTGTATATGAGGTGTTTGAAGTTTGGAATAAAGAGGTTCGTTTAAAAAGATTAAACACTTGCTTTTCTCCATCAATAAAAGGTACAAAAACAAGGGGGTGAGATGTGGTGATAAAGGAATATAGAGTGATATCCCAAAGACAGGAGAGGGCTTTGAGGTATATAAGTACAAAAAGAATGAAAGCGTAGGCGCTTTTGAGTCTTTATGTCTGGATTTTGTTGAAAAATACGAATTAGAAGCGTCATTGGATTTGTAAGTAGGGTTTGAGAGGTTTAATTATGTTTTTAATTTTGATTTTGATAGAGTTTTTTTAAGTTGTTTAAGAAGTATCTTACTAATGGAGAGGAGGGACATAATTCAAGGGACAAGGAAGCGGTGGGAGTGGAGGGAGCGAGGGACATTATGCCAGATACAAGCATAAGGAGTAGTGCAAGGGGCATTCAATGAATGGGGTCTTAGAGCAGAGGGTATTGGATGCGGTTGTTCTGTCTTAAACGGTTGAGAGACAGTCGAGGTACGGAATGAGGAGAGAAAGCGTAGGGGGTGATATGTGATGGTTCTGTTGTTTGAGGATGGACGGGTAGTAGTTAAAATTGTTGAAGGTATTTGGAGTTGAAAGAGAAAAAAGATTGGTATGCGTAGTGCTTTATGTCTCGCGGCGAACGGCGCCCATTCCCTCTGTTTTTGTGAGGACGCGATGTGAATGGAGGCGTGTCTCCCCTCTTATGTGATCGCGCTTGTCGCGCAATGACTTGTTTTGCGCCCTTGATGCGCCTGTGTATTTGGGGAGGCCACGTTGGTTTCTCTGTGGAGCCTCGCTGTTGTGTCTGTCCTCCCGGCGTTAGAGATCGCCCTTACCCCTTATATATTGAAGGGAGAGTTAGAGAGTAGAGAGTCTGGTGGTAGGTTATTGGGGGGACCGCCGTCAGTTACAAATCCACTCTTTTTTTTGTTGCCTATAAATACTAGGCGCCGCATCACATCATCTGCAGAAAAATCTCAGAACCTCCTATGTAACCAACGACCGAATTTTTTCAGATCTGTTTAGATTCGTCTTTCTTCTTCTTGCTTTTTTTAAATACACTATCATTTGGATCACTAAACATATCTTGATCTTGTTTCCAGTAAGTGATTTGTCATCACCTTTCTATCCTTCACTGTTTTTATGTAATAAGTGCGATAGAGCCAAGAAGACATCGTATTTCGTTTATATCATCTCGATTTTGTATATCATGGTATCTCTCTCGTTTCCTGTCTAAAAGATCGCTATATCTTCTTACATTTACTTTTGTGGTGAGTGGTTGTTGTGGATTGTGGTTATTAAATTGGATTGAGTTGTAGAATCCATAATTGAATAGTGAAAAATTAATGCTGAATTTGTAGGATAGTGATTTGCGATTGTAGAGGCAATGCCAGTGAGGATATATATCTACTTGGTAGAGTTGTATATAATGTAATAGTGTATTAATTTAAAGATATAGTTAAAGAACTTTTGATAGTCTTCTTTAGATTGGGTTTATAGCTAAGATTAGGACTTGACATCTAGCTTAGTGTTGGAAAAGAAAGTATCTGAAGCGACGTTTAGTAATCGAGTTTTCTTCCGCCCCTAAATGGAGCTTGTTGATCATAGTCGATTATAGATATCTCAGTGGGAGAGAGTACTAGGGGGAGTGGCCAGTTGAAGGAACAAAGAGTTGTCTGTCGTTTATTCTCGAAACCGCCTACTATAAATCTTGGTGTCTTGGTTTGATCGTTTCTTTCTCTATCTCTTTAGTGTTATTGTTTACTTAGTTCATTATATTAGATATTTTAGTTGTGATTCATATTGTTGATTGATTGACATACAACTCGAAACTAACAATTTTCTAAGCAAAGTTTTAAAACAACAAATTAACTAGTAAACTATTCAACCCCCCTTCTAGTTTCCTACAAAGATTTAAATTCGTTCCATTTTTATAAATATTTCAACGAAGAAGATGATGTGATTTACGTACTAAAAACACGCATAAACTTTTTATATTAATTGAAAATTTAAATCTTACACTTTTAACCCTTTGTTTTTCAAAATGTTTCACTTTTTATTATTTCTTTTCAAACATTTACCACTAGTCCTTATACTTAGATGCTAATACACTATTACTCTTTAAGTTTAAAACATTTTTTTAATTTTCACCTTCCTTTTTCAAACTCTTTTTACTTTTAGTTCTTTGTTTTCAAAATCTTTTTTAGTTAGTTTATTTTTATTTTACTTAGCCCTTTAGCTTAAGTAATTGCACCATTAGTCCTTATTTGAGTTATAATCAACCGGTACTCATTTTAAGTTGAAAGTTTGTGCACCGTTCGTCGTTGTAGCTCATTATTCGTCAGCAAAAGCTCAATTACTTCGACAACACCAACGATTTCAACAACAATTAATCATTGTTTCACGGTTTTTTCTTGATTTAGTAAAATACCTTAAAAGTTGATTCTTTTTACGATTTAAGTCATAGACTTGTCAAAATGAAAAAGGCACAAATAAGAACGTACAAGTCTACAAAGTGGCTGCAACTTTGCAATATTCATTATGGAAAGAACAAGGCTCCAACTTTGCAATATTCATTATAGAATGTACAAGGCTTCAACTTTGCAATATTCATTATGGCTGCATAAAAGAAAATTACACGTCTGACTTCTATAATGTAGGAAACTACAACTATTCATGGCAATATATAATCTATAAAGGAAAGTATGACTTCAATAATGTAAACTTATAATGTATACGGCTGGAATTTTTATTAAAGGAAAATATTGAATTATATCATTAAATGCAATGTGTGATTGATATGGAAAGAAATTTGTAGTTGTAACTTATGAAACTATATTTGGTAAGGGTCTTTTCCTTTGCCTATATAAACACAAGCATATAATGTGTTCATTCATTCCATTGTGAAACAGATTATGACTCTCAGAAGACCGCTAATCCCATTTTTATATGTTGTTTGATACATGTTAAGATTTTTTGATATAGTTGAATTCTCGCATGTTACAACCGTTTGTAATTACATTTTGATCATTTCACGTTCTATTTTAAACGTTACACGAAAAACTTACTACAATATTTCATGCCGTTAATTATCGGCCGTTAGAAATTTTCGTCGCTATGCGCGGGTACTCGCCTAGTATTACATAAGGGAGATTTCAATATCTTTGTGAAAAATCATAATTACATCAATATCCTTGTAATTTTCATAATTACTTCAGTATCTTTCTAAACTATAAAGGAAGCGTTACATATATCACCCTAAAAATCCTCTTAATTTCATATATACTCAATTCATTCTTTAAATTTCATAAATATCCATCTTATCTATTATAAATCTCTAGACCATTCTACCCTTTTGTATTTTCAGTGCCAAATTCACCATAGAGATTAAACTCACGCCATTGATAACAATAGCTTCTTGTGAATTTCATTACGGAGCCATTGATAACAATAGCTTGTTTCATTCTGTTATGAATTTAATTGGTTCTAAACTTAGGATAGAAAAGAATCAAACATACGTCGTAATTCTTTATTGAGGTTTGGTTATTGAATGTGTTTGTTGATGTCACATCTGGTACATTCTCATTATGTTCATTTTATTTAATTTAAACTAGTTTTAATCCTCGTGCACACACGCACGATGGCTATGTACATTATTTTTTTTTAATATTATTTATAATTTTTATTTTTTCTTATTTTATAAGTTATGAAAGGTTTAAGGGTGTTATTTGTTTTTTTTTAAGTTCATAATTAAAATTTGTAAATTTTATAAAATTTACACTAACTCTATACAATTTATTTTTAAAATTAAACCATTAAGGTTTTATTAATTACCTTTTCTTTTTTCAAGTTTTTGTTTTCATAAATTTGACACATATATTTTTATGTGTTTTTTTCTTAATCAGATTTCTCTACTAAATAATGCCAATTTTAGATAGTATTTAAGCTTTTTTTTTTTAATTAAACAAATACTCAAAAAATAATAAAATAAAAATTTTGAAGCATCATACCTATTAAGGAAAGTTCTTTTTTTGAAAATGCAAAAGTCTCACTATTCGTTTTCCGTTTACTAAGTAGAAGTTTATTGAAAAAATTGTGTTTTGTGAACATTGGCGGATGATTGTGGAGGGAAGCTCGGAGGTATGGTGTGAGTGGTGGGGTGGCGTTTTTTTGGACGGAAAACGAGACATGAAAAACGCTCACAACCACAACAGACGTGTGTTTTCGTTGTCTCGCGCCTTACATCCCCGGCCCAAAATGGTCCGAGAAAAATCGACCTGAAAACGCGAGACACGTTTACGTGTCTTACGTTTTCAAATTCTCGCGTTTTCGCGTTTATTTATTTTTTTTTTTTTAATTAAAAAAAAAACTATACGTTATAAAACGGTAGTGTATAAAAACTAGCCGTTTTTATGGTTTTTTGTTCCAAACTTACCCACTTTAAACACTATAAATACCTATACAACTCTCATTTTTTATGTATCACTTTCAATCTTTTATATATTACATCAAGTCTTTATAATATCACTTCCAATTTTTACTATCACCTACCAATTGATCCCAATATGAATTCGAATCAAAAATTGGATAATACGAAGACTTACTCAACCTACAAAATTTCTTCGTCTTCGGTCTAATCCCCTAATACGTTCATACCGCCAACTCCATCAACTCCCAAATGCCATCACGCCCCAACATACAAATCCCAAACCCGTTTGCCAACTTTCAAGCCCCAAGCCAAAACCCGTTTGTCAATTGTACTCCCGAGCAATTTTAATTTTGGTTATCACAAACACAAACTTCTCAACAATTCCAACAAACCCAACAATCCTAACATTTCCCAAATCTCCCACCCCATTAGTCACTTATCGAAACCACAAGCCGACGCCGAGGACAAGGACGGCCCATCACACAAACAAAACCGAAAAAAATCGTTTGCCAAAAAACAAGCTCGGGACAAACAACCTCGGGACTCTAAAACCAATCGGTCATTTTGGACCCACAAGGGAGGAAATCAAACTTTTGGTCTTGAATGTTTCATCGAAGTATCCGAAGATCCAAAAAATGAGAATGTGGGACAATCGTCGGATTATTTTTGGTACAAAATTCTCGCCCATATACACTCGCTGAGGCCAAGGAACAAGGTTTTAAGGTGCGAAATTAAAGTATTTTGACGGGTATGTGCACGCCGATATTAACAAGTTTAACTCGATTTACGACCAAACAAACCTTTTAAGTGGCGAAAATGAAACAAATGTGTATACCGGGATACTTATGTTTCATGATCAAACAAAAAGTGAGTTTCGACATAGGAGTGCTTGGCTTTTTTTGAAAGATAAATATAAGTGGCAAAACCCCGAGTCGACACAAGCACGAAGAACCCGAGGACGGGTAACAGAAGAAGACCCCGAGATGTTTGGACCCGATGCTATACCGCGTCCATCCGGGACTCCACGAAAGTCAAAACCTCAACGTTCCTCGGGAAGCTCATCCTCCACTTACGGTTCATCGAAAGCGCGGGTAACCGAATTGATGCAAGAACAAATATTGTTGGACCGTGAAGCGAAAAAAGAATCAATGGATCGCGAGCTAGCGACTCTAGACTCGCGGTTTTACGAAATTCAAAAAAAGAAATTGAAGACTTGAAGATTATTACTTTCTACACTACGGGATGATCCGAAGGACGCGGCGAAGATGGAAGCTTTGAAAGACAAGACCCGGGCTACGTATTTTAATTTCTAAATTGTTGTCGTATTTTATTTTATGTAATTTTTTTATTTAAGTTTATGTTTTTTTTATTTAAGTTTATGTGTTTTTTTTTCAAGTTTATGTAATGTGTTTTTTTTAATTAATGAAATTTAAATTTTATGTTTATAAGTTTTTTTTTATATAAATGAATAAAAAAAGTAGGAAAAGTAGGGTCCTCATAACACCAAAAATTATGATGTTGATTAGGATAGGTGTTTTGTTTTTGATATTATGGGGTGGTTTGGTCGTTATGGGAAAAAGTTAAGTAATTGTGGCACCCACTTTTCTCACGGAACGAGACTTAACCCGTGCTCTAAGGCAGAAAGGGTGGTGCCCCACCTCCTAAAATCTACCTCACAGTTAGCAATTATAACCGACTTTGTTTAATAAAATATTTTTTATATTGTGGCCCTTACAAATTTGGTAGCAAGATGTACCTAGTTTGTTTATTTCCTCTGTTTTTACTTCAAAATAATTGTTAATTATTTCAATGTAATCACATAGCATGCATGTTTATTTGTAGTGTTTATTTTTTATATCACTATATTAATACTTATATATATAATGTAACATTAATATGTCGAAAGTTTATAGCCCCCAAACAAAACAGTCAAGCTCCGCCACTGGTTGTGAAGATCGTCACTCTATGATGTATGTAGTTCGATGATAAAAGAAAACTATGTTACTCTATTAGAAAGATGATTTGTTTGGTGAAAAATATGAAGGGAAATAGTCATAATAAATTTTGACTTTAACTGGGCTAGCTCAGTTGGCCACCAAGATTCTTTAGGGGCTTGGGGAAGGGATGTTTGGCTAGGGGAGTTCTCGAGTTCGAATTCCACCCGGGACTTTTACCCCTTTAGGCGGAATAGGAGGAAGTACAGGCGGGTTCAGGGTACAACATATTGCCCAATTGGATGTCACTGCTGGACCTAAACCACTAACAACTAACAAGCGTTCTAAAAAAAACAGGTAAAATTAGGAAAATATGAAATTTAAAATGTGTTTTTGGGTATATATGAAATTAATTAGTTTAGTTGGGTATATATGAAATTAGTTATGTTTTATAGGGGATATATGAAATTCACCCAACTATAAAAATACACAAAATTATCCAAAAACACATTTTCTTTATATTTAAATGATATTAAAACTAATATTTATTTGTTAAACAGGTCTTTCAACACTCGTTCTGCTGCGGAGCGCGGGGTTTTTCGTCTTCTTTGCGCCAATCTTTGTTATGTAAGATTGCGTTACGTGTTTGGTGGCAGTAAACCAAATGATCTGTTATTAACATGATCGTTTGTCCTTTGTGCACACATAATAGCATCTAATACTTTCTTCACTCATGAGTCCAAAAAGTACGATATTACTATACTTTAAAGCTTAATGTAAAAAATAGATGCGGATTTTGATTCACATCAAAATTTCCAGCTTACCTCATCCAAACCAAAGTTGAAAAAACTCTGATATATCCGTCTCTCGTCTGATGGTTTGGGCCAATTCCTCCTACGTAGCTCTACAACATCATCAATTATAAGAGTTAGTGCGTGAAAGGCAAGAGATAAGCTAATGTTATATCGACAAATACTGAAATGCAGCTTGCTTTATTTAAATCAGTAACATAATACAATTTAAGAGTTGAACGAAACAATGCCCGAGCAATACTTATAACAGTTGTTGCAGTAGCATACGAATTGCAGAACTTATAGAAACGAAACTTACCTACGGGATTTAAAGGGTGTGGAGTTATGCATCACTGGGGAACACATATTAGAATTGTTAGTCAAACACTTTTGTATAACCTGGATACAATCAAATGTTCTATGTTAATTCAAACTTCCGATTTACCTTTTGGCCAATACAATAGAAATGGGTAAACCTAAGAATAATTTATAACTCCTTATGGTAAAAACTAAAAGGCTATCGGTTTTATATAAAGAGACTGAAATGGATCATGATGAATAAGCTGCAGAGAGACACACGTGGTGTCATCTTCTGCTTAGGAGGTCTTGATACATACACGTATCGGTAACTAATACAACAGATCCCTAGTTACAAAAATAATGTGGGATTGGGTAAACTGTGTTTTGAGCAACTTTACAAAACTATTTTTTTAGGCCTATTCATATCAACTCGCGTCGGTCACTGACTGGCCTTGTAGCGAGTAATAGCTGGCTGCCCAGCCTTGTAATCTCAGTCTACAACACTGATAGTATAGCTCCAACAGTGGACAATTATCAAATTTAAACTTGATTATGCAGGGGGATATGATTGTTACCTTAGTCCAAGACTGTGGGAAATGGATTCTGTTTAAGTCGATCATATCAAATCTCTGGCAGTCTGGTGTCATTCTAGTATGTATCAGTATATCTGATATAGTATAAGTTAAAGTTCTTTTAAGGGGTGTTTGTATGGTGTTTTATGTGATGTGAGAGGCCTGCACAGTTCAGTTTTTGGTTGCAATATGGATATTATGACGTCACATGAATTTTTAATTGTCTTCTAAAACTT
Source organism: Tanacetum coccineum (assembly GCA_026074375.1). NCBI lineage: Eukaryota > Viridiplantae > Streptophyta > Magnoliopsida > Asterales > Asteraceae > Tanacetum > Tanacetum coccineum. Next base: position 12,505 of record BQNB010114885.1, read on the forward strand.
TGTTCTTTTCTGGATATCTTTCAAAAGTGAGCAGACAAAGTCAGCAGACCCTATTTTCTTATTGCAATTCAAACCTTATGCTACCTACTTAATTTGCAAGGCTTCATTGCGGGTTTTTTTTTTAGAAAGCTATGAATAATATTCGAAATGTTTTTGGAAAAAGGCATGTGGGGTTCTCTTATATTTTGTTGCCCAAGAACTGATAACCAAACTATCACATTTTTAAATATCAAAAGAATGGAAAAGCCCTAACATTATGAAAGACAACTAAAGATTAAAAACATAAGAAACATACCCACACACATATATGTTAGCGGATATCCTGAATCTGGCGATGTCGACGTTGTATTCACTCCTTTCACAGTCTGATGTTACAAGAATTTAGTATTCAGTATTGCGAGGAGTTTTTGGTTTCATCAGAAAATGCACAACCGCCCATACATAATGGAATTACCATAGTTACCATACACCACCATACTAAGGGGAATTAGAGATAGCCAATATAGCATACTTGTGTAATGTATGGTGGTATAAATACCCCTCCATGGCTTTCATGGAGGGGTTGAGACTCTTGTATTCTTTTCACTTTCCATTTTATTTTTTACAATTATTTTCTCTCTCTACTCGATTTCTACTAAAACATGGCTATTTTATGCTTTGAGTCTCACTACCGATCCCGGATCAATAATTCTTTAGTTTCTTCAATTGGTAATAGATCCTAGGTTACAATCTTAGGTCGTTTGAATTCTTTTATGGTCCGTTGGTCTCAAATCTGTCAAGTTTATCACCTTTTTAAAGAGCTTTGTGTCTTTGTCAAAGAGCTTTGTGTCTTTGTCACTATCTGGGTTATTATATTGTCCAAACAACTTTGTCTTAGTTGGTCTCATAAACATTATCTAAAAAACTCATGTTTTTTATGATCAAATGGGTGGTTAACAAACTTTATAAAAGGCTTGTTCTATTTTCATTTCGATGTGGTTATTTTATGGGTCACAAAACAGTTCTTTAGAAGCTTAGTTTTCATGGGCTATTACAAAGCTATTTACGGGTCGAATAAGTATAGGTTTTTGAATCCAGCGAAACATGTTAATACTCTGCCCAAAATTTGTTTATGGTGCGAAATATGTCACAACATGGTTGTGCGAAATATGTATTGACATATTTCGCAGGAGATTACAACCCCTGACTCAGACCGAGTCAACTCGGTTATTACCGAGTTGACCGAGTCAACTCAGTCAACGATTTAACTAACTCAACTGAGTCAGGCCAAAGAAAATGAAAAGAAGGAAACGAGAAAGAAGAACAAACAATCAAGAACCACAACATACCCAATCATCAACCAACAACATCAAATAATAACAAATCAAATTTCTATCCTAACCCTTCGTCATAAATCATAACACCGTCTCCTCCATAAAGACTCAAACAAAACAGAAACAAACTAAAGACCTCAGTTGTTGTTTTTTTCTTGTTGTATTAGATCTAATCTACGACATCAAACACGAAATGAAGACTCATCCGATCTGCCACGAGAAAAATTCATTTTTTATATATGAAAATAAAGAAAGACTAATAACAATTATGTTATAATCTTTCTTTGTTTCAATTAGGAAACAAATCAATTAAACCTACCCAAGACCTTTACAAGATCTTGAAGCCAAAATCTTCTTGTATTCTTCGTGCATGTGTAAGGGGCAGTCTTTTCTATTGTTTTTATACCAAAAGAAAGACAGTATGTTACCTCGAGTGCCTGAGCTTCGTGGGTAGAAGAAGTATCCAAACACAGTGATGGTCTAAGTTTGGTTGTTGACTGATGATGGAAGAAAGAGATGGAAACAAGTTTGATATCGAATCTACTTTTGGTGATACGAAAAGGAGTTAATAGAATTTTATGAGATCTGACTTTTTATCAAGATGAGAGAAAGTTTCGGTTTAGGCGTGGGTTTGAACAAAATGAGATGTGGTATTTTTAGGTTAAGTGAGAAATATTATGGTATGAGCCTTAGGGTCACTTATCAAAAATTAGGGCATCAGTGGTTCTAATATATCTGGAATATTTGGGTAAGGTTTCCCCGACGTTGGGCTGGAAATATTGGAACGAGTATTATTGAATTTCTATGGGCCAAGTACACTCCTTGTTAAATGATGGGCTAGTTTGAGAAATTGGAACCCTGAGTATAACAGTGTTAACTGTTTCGTATTTCAACTAAATTGGTTATATGATTCACTTGGGATGATTATTGCTTTATTTAGTTGTTAATGGTTACATTTGAGCTTGTTTATTGTAGTCTTAGTTTCTTAACCAAAAGTTTATACACATTGGTGTATAAATTGGTTAACTTCGACTAAATATTTAAGATTAACAGGTTATTGGTTGTATTCGAGGTTCAAAATGACAAAGTGACAATGTGACGAGACCGGGATCAATTTGTATAAAGAATCATGGAACTTAATTTTTAAAGGGTAGATTTGGAATTAATTTTTCTAAGTGACTACGGAGTTGATTGGGTATCACTTATTTGATATTGATGTTGGATTTTACAAAAGCATGTACTTATTCTATCTTGAATTCAAGGTTGGTTGGTTGCATGACTTTCAATGATAACTTGCTCGGGCTTAAAATTTTGGATGTAGACTTTGGTTATCTAGTTACTAGCAATTGAGGTGGTTGGTTAAAAGACCTAGATAACTATCACTTAAAGGAGATATGTTGTAGTTCTCAGTGTCACACGCAGAAGACGTTGTGGATAATCGCAAAAGGTGATGAATGTTCTCTTACTTTTGGCTTGGTAAATATAGAAGTACTTAGAGATTTGATTGGAGCACAAATTCCTACACCGTTCTTCCAACAATTAGTGCATGCTTAGTCACAAGAACATGGAATTCTACTTCAGTTTCAAATTTGGTATATCGAGTTTACTCCATAAGTGGTCACTTCAAATAGCCTACAAAGGGGTTGGTAAAAAGATAGTGAGAGAGAGTTTATGAGTAGAGACTTGATCAGCAGTTGATTATCACGGGATAGATTTGAGCTAATTTATTCTTCACACAAGTATTCAAGTATATGTGCGTACAAGGTTTGCTGATTTTGAGGTATCAGAACCAGCAAGGGGGAAGGAGTAGATACACCCGAGAGTCCTTGCCTTTCTTTTTTGTTAGGCCATACCGGGAAGACAAATGTCATAACCGCAGAGAAAATCAGCGCTTTAACTTGTGGCTTTTGGGTGCATTTCTTCAAACACATAGGGGAAGAGATATCTTATGAATTTTAATATGCATTATTTGAATTTCCAAGGGGAAGAGTTGTGAGAAGAATTATTCAAGCGTGAGAAGATACGTTGCTGATCCAATTAATGTTTTGCCTGAATGGTTAATCATTAAGCTTATTCTTAAATAAGCAGAAATATTTGATATGGTATCCTACTAATTCCGTTGTGCACTTAATTATTCTAAGCTTGTAAGAAAGCTTTGAAACTGCTCAAGAAAGGATTGCTAGTTCCGGTGGGAAGCATTGAAGATCTCTAATGAAGAATATATGGCATGAATTAGGGGGGGAAGATGTGATTCAGAAAGTTTTCTTTATCTTAACAAGAAGTGTATGGGTTACCTAGTCAATGGTGGGGGGGGAAACAACAACAAGAATCATCAGCATTGGAAGCTTCGTGGAAGTTTTTGTTTTAATCAATATGTACTTGTTAGGAAAATATTGTAAGTAATTCCGTATATCGTCCCATTAGGGAAAAAGATTAATATGATTTCATTTTAAGGGACGACATTACGAAAATTTACCATAGTTCATCATTACCACCAATCACACAAGGACTAGAATGTCAATTAGCCATTACTTGTGTAATGTATGGTGGTATAAATACCCCTCTATGGCTTCCATAGAGGGGGGTTGGGACTCTTGTATTCTTTTCACTTTACATTTTATTTTACACATTTATTTCTCTCTCTAATCTCTCACTAAAACATGGCTATCTTGTGGTTTGAGTCTCCCCGACCACCGGATCAATGATTCTTTAGTTTCTTCAATAATTATGAAGAGAAAGAACTACTCAATAAAGGGGTGTGCAAATCCAAAAAACTCAAAGTAATACGATACTCGCTTGGTACTAATGAAGAATACATTTCCATCAACACATGCGAGTATAATACTTGGAAAAGAACCGATGGAATTGTGTCAAACGTCTACCATGAAATTTTTTACAAGAAGGATCAAGGGTGGCTCGTAACAAAGCACAATATGATGAAGCTGAAGACAAGTCTAACTTAAAGACTTTGCTGTAAACAAAAGTACTTCTCGGGAGACAACCCAGAATTTTATTTTTCAATTTTTATCAAGTCTGTCTTCCCAGACTTTCGATACGGCGTATCCAATCTCAATGGATACGGCATATTGATTGTCTGGACGTTATCCATTCTTTTATTTTTTGTATTTAAACATTATTGTCATATTATCTATACGGCGTATTCATGAATATGATACGGCGTATTTGGCAATCTGACCCGTACCTCAGATACTTTTTACAGGTCTTAATACAGCGTATCATAGGTTTAGGATACGGCGTATCGACTTCTTTTACAGGTTTTTGTTTTTGTTTTTGTTTTCTAACTGTCAAATACCAGAGACAGGATTGCCATTGGTTTTTCTTATATCTTATACAGGACCTTACTGAACAAAAATGATGACTTTGGTGGAGTATTTATATTCTAAAATTCTGAGTGTTGTAGTCATGCTGGCACACAGACACGCATTTACAACACATGATCTTGCTCATATACGCAACATGGAGGATCATACCGAGCAAATCTCAGGGGAGTTTCTCGTTCTAATTCTTTTAATTTTCTGTCCTTAATGTTATATTTATACAACGAAGGTACTTCAAGTGGGAGGAGAGAATTAAAACGCTTACTGTCCATATTTTCCACATAAATGCTTAATTATGCCTAATTTTAAAAAATCAATTAGCATATTTATGTGACAATTATTAGTTACATAACCGCACACATAAACCTTGTAAGACTATTGTGAGCAATTTGCCTTATCCATTTCTAAAATGGTTTTACCCAAATTCCACAAAAATATGAGTGTGCTGTGATGTTGTAAACTTTAGAACTTGGCTTGGTATATCTACTCGAGACCACAATAATAAGCACTATTTTTAATAGATGGAGTGACCTTTCTAAACTGGTAAATTTTTAGGATTACCAAAAAAAGCCTATACATTGTCGTTGATATTAAACTAACTACACTGGTTAGTTAACCCTCGTATAAACCCTTTTGTTTACTCTCATTTTTAGAGTAAGATCCCTAGAAAAACCTGTTGAGCCATTCCATTATTTTCTTACACCAAATGTTGTTTCGTTATACCTTTACACCTTAGTCTATCCTATTAGATTAAAGTCCTTAATCGGTTGCTAGTTGCTTTTGTGTAAAGTATTGTATTTCCTGTGTCGCAATGCAAAATTTTCTATCTACGGTTAGGTTAGGAAATGCACAATGCAATTGGGTACGTGTGTGAAATTTCTATCTACGGTTAGGTCGGGAAAATTGCACAATGCAATGGGAATGTGAAAGTAGTGTATATTTTTAGTCTTAATCTTTCAGTGTGTTTTACTACTTTCACAAATTATTTTTTACATTCGAAGTATGCAGGATTATGGATAAATTATCCGGATTTATTGAGATCGTAAAATGGCAAGAAAACACCAAAATTCGTATTGGTTTGTTAAAAAAATCAAAAAAGTAAAAAATACAAAAAAGTGATTCTGTAGAGTATTATTGTATGTTGGTCGAAATAAACCAACCATGTATTTCTTGTATAAAGTGGTCGATATCACCACTGTTGTTGTAAAGTATGTATATTATGGATGTTTGGGAGTTGGTCGTTACGGGAACGCCAACTAAAAGTTGTTTGCTTTAATTATTGACAGGCTGTTTATCTTTGATTTTGTGTTTCTCTAAAGGGTCATGGTCAGGAAAGGTCCCCATCCCCCATTAGCAGATTAATCTTATTTGTTTGGACTTAATCTATTTGTTTTGTTCTTTTCATTTAACAATAATTATTTTCCCTTTCCTAATCCATAACCTTGGGTCTTACTCGATGAGGATGCAAGTAATTGCATGTATCTATTCCATCGTTATGGATGTGTATGTGTGATTTTGTCCTCCTTGTTGGTATATTACTTTTGGTGAAAGGATTAGAAGATTCCATACCCTTTATTGTTCTTCATCCTAATCTTTGGTTTTACTCGAATGAGGAATTGAGCAATCATGTGTGTCTATTCCATCATTATGGATGTGTGCATATGATTTCATCGCCCTTATTGGTTTACGACTATTGGTGAAGATTACTAGTCCTATTCTTTAGCTTATTCGAGTTAAGAAGTGAGCAATCACATATGTCTATTTCCATCGTTATGGATGTGTATGTGTGGTTTCGTCCCCTTTTCTAGGAATATTGGTATCGATAGAGACTAGAAAGAATGATCAACCCTTTAAACCTTAACCCAATTTACCTTTGTAAACTTGTCACTCCTTAGCTTTAGTGGTGGAGATGTGTATCCTTGCCAAGCTTATGATAGAATACTCGTCACGACTGAGCAATTGAGCTAATTAGTTACAGGTTACCACATAGATTAGTTGAGTGATTTGAGTGATTTCATCTTCCTATTTTGTGAGGTGTTTGGTTGTGTACTAGTAATTGAACGAATAATTGCTTAAAGGAAAAATCCTTGACTACGGTTAGGATACATTTTTATAAATTTTCTAAAGTCTACATGAGGACAAGTACGGATAAAGTTGGGGGGGGGGGGGGTATTTGAAGACATCAAATAAAGTCACTGTATATTAGCATCATTTTATCCCATAGTTTTCTTACATCTTATTTTATAGAGTGAGAGGAGATTGCATTGAATTGGTACTTAATTGTTTATATTTGATATTTGCAGTAATTATGGAGTAATTAGTGAAGTTATGCTAAAAGGCACGCATTTTGGAGTTTAAACAAAGAAATTTCAAGATACTGTTCTGACAACCCATACGTCATATCCAATAAGGAAGATACTTCGTATCTGTGCCTGCACTTTACAAGAAACCACAAAGAATTAAAGGGCAATACACCGTATCCAGAAGACTCTATACGCCGTATCCAAGATCGAGTATTGAAAGATTCTGGAAGATATTGAACGTGGTCCCTACTTCAAGAAACCTCCAATACGCCGTATTGACCTCAACCAATACGGCGTATCGACGAATTTCCAGACACTATAAATACAAAACCCTAAACACGAGTTTAGGGTGTGCTTAAACATATTTTTGAAACCCTAACCACAAAAGTCGATTTTCAAAAGGTAAGAAGAGCAAAGAAGGTCTCGCAACGTGCTTAATTCTATAGGAAACATCTTGTAATCATCTATACTCTAATAATCGTTCAATTTTTGGTATCATTCGTTTAACTCGATTAGGTTACCTTGGTTGATTAGTTTAATGTGTTTGTATTCGATACAATGGTTCCATGTTTATGAAGATTTAATGTTTGGTTTGTTTATTTCGATTGCTTAATTTATCGTTGATTGTTGATTATGTTTATCAATTTATACTCGTTTACGTGCTTTTGTATGCGACCTATCAATCAACTGGATCTAGTTGTGTCGACTAAGTAGACTAAATTTACCAGGATAGCTCTCTCTATGGCTACTTACATTACTAGAATCACAGGATCACAAATAATGACCTATCCTTACCATTGGTTTAGTGAACAAGTTGGACTAGCAGGTGACCCGGGATCAACAAATGACGTTCTGATTCCCTTGTTAAGGACTTGGACAGTGGACTACTAGTATGTAAGAAGTCGTTAACAAGTAAGTTAGTAAAGTCTCGTTGAGCTAGGATTCAATAAGATCACCATTATTGTTTTCCTAAGATAGATTATAATCAACAAAATATTGCTTTATGCGGATACATTTAATTGTGATAGAATTAGCGTGTATAAGGTTTAGGAAGAAGTACCACCTAAATATAGGAATGATATACCCCTCGAGATAAGTCAACCATTGCACTAATAAACAAACCGCACTAATAAACAAACCTACATTTTAATTGGATTAATCATGGTTAATACAGTTTCCTTATAATAGGCTTGACCGTTCTTCTATCTTATGATTATCAGCTTGCGTGTGTTATCGTGACCAAAGTATATTTTAGTCGCCACCAAAACCCGTATCCATTATAATTAGGTTCAGTATAGGTTTAACTTAGAATTAACTTAGAACTAACATAGACAACTAAAATACTAGTAGACTTAGGAATTAATGCTCTCTCTCTTAGTGATCGACACCCTACTTACCAATGAAGCTACAACTGATCGGGTCCACTTCCTGTTAATGTTGTTTTTAGGTAAAGTTAGCAAAATATAAATGTAAAACTTGATAATAAATATTACCTAAGCACAATGACACATCAAGCGACTTATATGTGATGAAATTAGGAAAGAAGCCGAAAGACAATTTTTTTACAAAGATTGATGAAAATTCCACTTTGTGGTATAGGAGATTAGGTCACGCAAATATGCATCTAATTCAATCATTATCATCTAAGGAACTAGTTAGAAATTTACCCAAATTTAAGTTTGATCAACATTTCTGTGATGCTTGTGAAATTAGAAAATATGCTTACACTAGTCACAAAGCTAAGAATATGGTCTCAGTGACTAGATGCTTAGAACTTTTACATATGGATCTTTTTGGTCCATCCGCCGTACAGAGTTATGGAGGAAACCTTTACATCACCGTATAGAGTTACGGAGGAAACCTCTACACCTTAGTAATAGTTGATGACTATTCTAGGCATACATGGACAAGATTTCTTAAAACCAAAACCGAAGCTTTCGAGCATTTTGAAATCTTTAGTAGGAAAATACAAAATAAACTAGGAGGTCCAATAGTTTCAATTAGGATGGAATGCGATATAAAATTTGATAATGAAGTGCAATTTGGAGAGTTTTGTAATGCCAATGGTATTAAACATAACTTCTTGCTCCACACACTCCACAATCAAATGGCGTGATAGAAAGGAAAAATAATACTATACAAGAAATGAATAGAACGATGTTAAATGAACAATCGTTAGCACAAAAGTTTTGGTGTAACGTCGTAGATAC
>BQNB010114886.1:3128-21668 GCA_026074375.1 Tanacetum coccineum
AATAAAGTCATAAGCCCATACATAAGCCGAAACAAAAAGCCCTAAATAAAAGATGGCAATTGAGTGAATCAAATAATCGACTTTAGAGCAGTGACGGAGCCAGGAATTTTCAGTCGGGTGGGCCAAAATTTTTTTCGAGAAAAAGAAGTATACAAGTAGGCAAAGCCGTGTAATTAAACCTTTTTAAAGCATCTGTACACGACGGTAGTTATCATTGTTGGTATCATCGAAAACACTATCTAAAATGTGGAATCTAGGAACAAGAAAGAATAATCAGTTTAAGTAAAAAGTAATAATTATATATTTACCTAAAGAGTAAGAATGCAACATATTCGAATAAGTGGTGGTGCGTTACACTCAGTTTCATGATTCGTTAAGATGCCTTCTAATTTAGCTTGGATGGCCCCATTCTTTTCATTTTACTCTAGTTTAGGTGGGCCAAAAGTAAATTTACAAAGAAAATACATTGTGATCTATACAAACAACTGGTATCTAGTAGAAATGTTGGGTTGGTCATGGCCCATCCCACTTACTACATGGCTCCATCCTGCTTTAGAGGGCTAATAAAGCTAAATAAATGTTTGGAAAACATAAATAACATGGAAGTCAAAAGCTATATAAATATCTCAAAAATTTAAATAAACATACAAGTGCCTTGAGGAGAGGTTGTGGTACTCAAAGTTTGGTTAAGGCCGCCTTTGACCAATCCACTCGGGTTCTACACTTCCTCTCAGCGCTTTTTATTTATGTACTAGTTATAATCTTCGTGTACGCATGAGGTTTTTCTATAATTGTTTTAGTTATGTATTGTTATCGATTAAAAACCAAACAACTTAAAGTTTCCTAAATGGTTCTACTTCATGGATTAAAAATATTAAGTCTTTGCAATCAACCTCAGTTTCTAAAAACTTTGGACAAACTTGTATTTTTTAAATGTTATATAGTGGTATCATTTTACTTGTTAAAAATATAAAAAGATGCATACGCAGTATTTGTTTTATTAAGTAAATGTACGTTTAGCATGTTAATAGAAGTCAAAACTAAACTGGATGAATTTGTGTCCTGATGTACCACATGTTGTGTGAAAAATTATCTATTTAAACGGTGGTGATTTCAAATACTACTTAGACATTTAAGATAAACTTGTGATGTAATTTTAAGGTAGTTAGTCGTCGTTAAGATAACCACACTTAATCAAAATTGATTTAGTTGTTAGGCAGAATTTAAAGTAACAGAAAGATTTTTTCTTGCAATGCTTGCGAAGTCAATCTTCGCGAAAAGGCCCGCATCGTCATGGTCATTTTCAATATAAATAACCCATGTAAGTCGGTCAACGATCACCCAGATCGTATCTTGACCAGTCGACGTCTTTGGCAGTTTAGTTACGAAGTCTATAGTAATCATTTCTCACTTCTATTGGGGAATCTCAGGTTGTACCAGCAAACCGGAAGGCTTCTGATGTTCAACTTTTACCTTAGCACAAGTCAAGCATTTACTGACGTAGGTGGCAATTTCAGCTTTCATATTGGGCCACCAATATAACTTCTTAAGGTCATGGTACATTTTGTTAGATCCAAGATGTATAGAATACTTCGACTTATGCGACTCATGCATAATCACAGCTCTTAAGCTGCCAAAATAGGGTATCCAACTCCTATTCTTCAAAAGATGGAAGATTTTGAAGATTTTAGAAGATCTCCTTAAGAAGATAAAGATACAGAAGATAATATTATATGTTAGGAAGATATTATTTGTTCCTATCTTTTGTAATTTGTTCTTGTCCTTTATAAACCTAGATATCTCTAGTATATAAAGAGATATCAGGCATATGGTTTTTGGCATCCAAAAACATAGAGCTCTCTCAATAAGAGTCTAGAAAAATGTATGTGTGTGTGTGTACACGTTTAGTTAGTAGTTAGATTAATAGTTAGTTAGTTAGTAGCTCCAAGGTATAGAATTAGGGCAAGGTGGAAACGTATGAGAATAAAAACCTTTTTTGATAATATATTGTTCTTTATATTCAGCTGCATATTTATATTATCTATAAAACATATCCTAGATGGGCTTAAACGATCTCCACATTTGGTATCAGAGCCTGGTGGCTCTTGATCCAGGTTCTACAAGGTTTTTGAAGTCGAACCTATAAAGGAAAAAGAAGATGATGTTGGTAAATATTAGGGTTGTTCACAAACTCTAATTCTGTAGAAGGAATGTTTGTTGGTTGATTTGTTCGTGACAACAAGAAGGCAATAGGTATTGTTGTGATATGGCTTGGTAAAAACCTTAATTCGTCTAGGGTTTGGTCGTTCCTTGGTGTAGTGCATAATTCATCTAAGGATGCACGTTTATCAGAAGCAGCAGCTACTATTATTTGATCAAACGAGGTGCAACAAGGTACAAGTTCATGAAGAATTAGTGCTCGTTAAAAGTTTATACTGCTTGTTATTTTGTTAATACTGCCTGTTGGGAAATAGATTGTAAAAGACTTAATACTGGTAGTATAACAGTTAAGTCTGGTAGTATTAGTTAGTTCTGGCAGTACTAAGTTAATACTAGCAGTACTAAGTTAAGTCTGGCAGTACTAAAGTTAGTAATGGTAGAGTAGCAGTATTATAGTTAGTACTGGTCGTATTTAGTTAAGTCTGTTTATGTAACAGAATAATAATAGTTATCTTAGAGATATCTTAGGAGCAGACTGGTGGCTCTTGATCTTAGGTTCTACAAGGTTTTTGAAGTAGAACCTTTGAAGGAAAAAGAAGATGATGTTGGTAATATTAGAGTTGTTCACAACTCTAAATTCTGTTGAAGGAAAACAATAAACGTTTGTTGGTTGATTTCGGTTCGTGACACAAGGAAAGGCAACGATGTCTTGTTGTTGATATGGCTTGGTTAAAAAACCTTAATTCGTCTAGGGTTTGTGCCGTTCCTGGTTGTAGTGCATAATTGTCTAAAGATGTCACGTTTATCAGAGAAGCCAGAAGCTACTATTATTTTTGATCCAAACAAGGTGCAACAAGGTACAAGTTCATAAAGAATTAGTGACTCGTTAAAAGTTTATACTGATTGTTATTTTGTTAATAACTTGCCAAGGTAATTTTTACTAACTGCCAAGAGAATGAAGAATTAGAGTCAGTTTATGGACACTAAAAAGTGTCACCAATCAGAATGATGAGGGAGGAGGAATACGATTTAGTAACAGAAAAAGTGTCGCTAAAAAGGTGTCGTTTGTATACTTAAAAAAAGGTAGCTTTAAGCAGTTGTATAGATATGCAGGAGTATAAATAAAAAGTCTTACTGCCTAGTTGTCACTGATGACTTTAGTAGATTCAGTTGGGTTTTCTTTTTGGCCACTAAGGATGAAACTCCTAAGATCCTTAAGAACTTCATAACTGGCATAGAAAACCAAATAGACCATAAGGTTAAAACAATCAGATGTGACAATGGAACTAAATTCAAGAATAGAATTATGAATGAGTTCTGTGAAATGAAGGGTATTAGGAGGGAATTTAGTGTTGCTAGGACTCCTCAGCAAAATGGTGTTGCTGAAAGGAAAAATAGGACACTAATAGAGGCAGCTAGGACTATGCTAGCAGATTCCAAATTGCCAACTACCTTTTGGGCTGAAGCAGTTAATACTGCTTGCTATGTCCAAAATAGGGTGTTAGTTATCAAGCCTCACAACAAGACCCCTTATGAACTTTTTCTAGGTAGAAAACCTGCCTTAAGCTTCATGAGACCATTTGGGTGTCCTGTTACAATCCTAAATACCTTAGATCACCTAGGTAAGTTTGATGGAAAGTCTGATGATGGATTCTTTGTAGGATACTCTATCAATAGTAAAGCATTTAGAGTATTCAACACTAGAACCAGATTTGTAGAGGAGAACCTGCACATAAATTTTCTTGAAAACAAACCAAATGTTGCAGGAACTGGACCTAACTGGATGTTTGATATTGATACTCTAACCATGTCTATGAATTATCAACCAGTTTTTGCAGGGAATCAAACTAATGGTAATGCAGGTACCAAAGCAAATATTGATGCAGGACAAGCTGGAAAGAAGACAGTTTCTGGTCCACAATATGTACTGCTACCATTTTTGACTTCTGACTCTCAAGGTCCAAAGAGTTCAAATGATGAGGTTGCTGATGATGTTGGAAAGAAGAATGAAGCTTAAGATCCAGCAAAAGAAGGTCAAAAGAAGGATATTAGAGATCAAGAAAAGTCTCTTAGAAAACAATTTGGACAAGAAATTGAAAGATTTCCTAGTCAAGGGGAGGCTACTAATACTGACAGCACTAATAGAGTTAATACTGTTAGTTCATCAGTTAATGCTGTTAGTTCTTCTTTTACTACTATGGATCCAGAAAGAGAAAGAGCCCAAAAGAATGAGTTTAAAAGTGTGTTTGAACAAGACAAGGATACCAATGGCAACAATACCTACATGATGTTCACTCCTGTTAATGCTGCTGGATCCTCTTATGAAAATCTTGGTGGATCAATCCCTGTTAATGCTATTACTTTTCCAAATGATGACTTTCCCACTGATCCTCTCATGCCTGATTTGGAGGATACTGCTGATCTTCAGGTTACTGGTATCTTTAGTGGTGCATATGATGATGAATATGTGGGTGTAGAGGCTGATCTCAACAACTTGGAAACAACCATGAGTGTCAGTCCTATTCCCACAACCAGAATTCACAAGGATCATCCTAAAGAGCCGATCATTGGAGACATAAATTCAGCTACTCAAACAAGGAGGATGATCAAGATGTCTGAAGAACATGCTATGGTCAGTTACATTAACAAGCAGAGGAGAACAAATCACAAAGATTATCAAAACTGCTTATTTGCCTGTTTTCTCTCTCAAATTGAACCCAAAAAGGTGATCCAAGCTTTGACAGATCCAAGCTGGATAGAAGCAATGCAAGAGGAGCTTCTGCAATTTAAACTTCAAAAGGTTTGGACTCTGGTGGATCTTCCTAAAGGCAAGAGGGCTATTGGAACTAAGTGGGTGTATAGAAACAAGAAAGATGAGAGAGGAATAGTAGTAAGAAACAAGGCAAGACTGGTTGCACAAGGTTACACCCAAGAAGAAGGAATTAATTATGATGAGGTTTTTGCTCCTGTTGCTAGAATAGAAGCAATCAGGTTATTTTTGGCCTATGCATCATTTATGGGGTTTATTGTGTACCAGATGGATGTGAAGAGTGCCTTTTTATATGGTACTATTAAAGAGGAGGTGTATGTGTGCCAACCTCCTGGCTTTGAAGATCTACAATTTCCTAACAAAGTTTATAAGGTAGAAAAAGCTTTATATGGTCTACATCAAGCTCCTAGAGCCTGGTATGAGACTTTGTCTACCTACTTATTAGAAAATGGATTTAGAAGAGGGCTTATAGATAAGACTTTGTTTATCAAGAAGAGCAAAGGTGATATCCTGTTAGTGTAGGTGTATGTAGATGACATCATCTTTGGGTCTACTAAGAAGTCTTTATGTTTAAAGTTTGAAGGTTTGATACACAAGAAGTTTCAAATGAGTTCTATGAGGGAACTCACTTTCTTTTTAGGGTTGCAGGTCATGCAGAGAGATGATGGTATCTTCATTAGCTAAGACAAGTATGTGGCTGATATATTAAAGAAATTTGATTTCTCCTCAGTTAAGACATCAAGCACTCTAATAGAGACTAACAAGGCATTGCTCAAGGATGAAGAAGCTGAGGATGTGGATGTTCACTTATACAGATTAATGATTGGATCATTGATGTACTTAACAGCTTCTAGGCCTGAAATAATGTTTGATGTTTATGCTTGTGCAAGGTTTCAAGTTACACCAAAGACTTCACATCTTCATGCAGTGAAGATGATCTTTAGATACTTAAAAGGTCAGCCTAAATTAGGCCTTTGGTATCCTACAGATTCACCATTTAACTTGAAACTTTTTTTGATAGTGATTATGCTGGAGCTAGCCTTGACAGGAAATCCACAACAGGAGGTTGCCAATTTCTTGGCAAAAGGTTGATTTCATGGCAATGTAAAAAAGCAGACTATAGTTGCCAACTCTACCACTAAATCAGAGTATGTTGCTGCTGCTAATTGTTGTGGATAGGTGTTATGGATCCAAAATCAAATGCTTGATTATGAGTTTAATTTCATGAACACCAAGATTTACATTGATAATGAAAGTACCATTTGTATTGTGAAGAATCTAGTGTTTCACTCTAAAATTAAGCACACAGAGATAAGGCACCATTTCATCAGAGATTCTTATAAGAAGAAGTTGATTCAGGTGATCAAGATTCACATAGACCAAAATGTTACAGACCTTCTCACAAAGGCTTTTGATGTTAGCAGATTTAACTTTTTGGTTGCTAGCATTGGATTACTTAATCTCTGAAGATGTGTTTTTATATTTATGATTGAAGAGGTTTAAAAATGATATTAATGATGAATATGGAGTTAAAATTAATAGTTGTAAATTTAATGCTGCTAGGCAGGATCTGGTGCTGCTAGGCAAAAGTTAGTACTGCTAGGCAATAGTTAATGCTAATAAGACAAAGTTAGTATTGTTGGGTTACCGTTGAAGTTCGTTAGAGTTACAACTGTTGAGGGAATTTTGGGTCTATAAATGGATAACTTCGCTTATAGGTTTCCTTTTTGCCTATTTAAGCGCATACGATCACCCAATATTCATTAATACTCTTTCAATTTCAAACCTATATTTAATTTATCACCGACTCTAACAATTAATCCTTAATTAATCATCCATGGCAGATTTGAAGTTTGTTGACCAACACAATATGGTTGCTTGTTTGGAAAGATGAGAGGAGAATGCTAAGTTTCATCAGATAGTGGACTTTCTTACTACTAGCTCTATACATTATGCCCTAACTGTAAGTCCTACTATCTATACTTCCTATATTGAACAGTTTTGGAATACTGTAAATTCTCAAACATTCAATGATGTGAAGCAAATTCATGCCATAGTTGATGGCAAGACAATAATAATATCAGAATCATCCGTGAGGAGTGATCTTTACTTTAATGATGAGGATGGTATTACTTGTCTAACAAATACTGCTATTTTTGAAAACCTTACATTGATGATGTATAAGAGTGATTCTGACAAACTTACTTTTCAAAAATCTCTCTTCTCTCTTCAATGGAAGTACCTCATACATACCATCTTACACTACCTAATTTCAAAATCTACTTCTTGGAATGAATTTTCCAATAATATAGCATCTGCAGTCAGCTGTTTAGCTACTGGTCAAAAGTTAACTTTTCTAAACTAATTTTTAATGGTATGTTGAGGAACTTGGATACCAATACAAAGAAATTTTTAAAGTATCCAAGGTTTTTACAACTCTTTTTGAATAATCAGATTTCTCTTACAGAACCTTTTAATGATACTTATGAAGCACCTAAACATACTAAAAAGTCTTTCACTAATATGAAAAGAAAAGGAAAAGATTTTTCAGGGAGAGTTACTCTATTGTTTGCATCAAAGTTGGCACCACCAGTATTTGGGGGTGAAGGTTCAGGACAACCTTCTGAACCCCAACCACCATCTTCTACTACTCAACCCATAATTGAAGAACAAATCACTGTTACTGAATTATCATCACCCCAAAATACTCAATCACCTAGGAAAGCCTTACAAAAGGACACTTAGTTACCTCAGACTAGTGTGCCTATAACAAATGTAGCAGATGAGTCTATCTTTGAGGAGAGGGATGACAGAGTGGTGAGGGCTACCATTACTACTGCTAGCTTAGATGCAGCACATGCCAGTGGTAACATAACTAAGACCCAATCCACGACAATGTCTAATGATTCTCTTTCTCAAGAAATTGGTTTAGGTGACAGACCCAAGTGCCAAGAAGCCATGGGGGGTGCCATTGCTTAGACTAGGTCTGAGAGGGCATCTAAACATTCCTATAATTCACCTCTCCTAGGAGTTAACACACCCGGAAGTGATGAGGAAAGGAATGAACAGCAGGATTTGATAGATTTTGTACCACCAACACCCCATGATTCACCTCTCTCAGGAGGTCATGCACCTAGAAGTGATGAGGGTAGACCTAACATAAATGAATTGATGGCCATTTGTACAAATTTGTCAAAAATGGTTCTTGCCTTAGAACAATCAAAGACTGCTTAAGACTTGGTGATCAATAAGCTGCAAAAGAAAGTTAAAAGATTGGAAAAGGCACTAAGGGCAAGAACTCCATGGATGAAGCTCTTCAAGATTGGTACCTCCAGGAGAAAAGGTTTGGATAAGGAGAATGTATCCAAACAGGGGAGGAAAAGTAACAAGATAAAGCCAATGTTTAAAGATAGTGACTTTGGTGTGCTTGATGATACAATGGAGAATGTTGAAGGTGGTAGTACTGCTGAACAAATTACTACTGCTGGGGATACACTTAATACCGCTAGTATTAATGTTAGTACTACTAGACCTTCAAATAGTAGTGCTGCTGGTCCTTCTACAAGTACTACTAAGGATATTTTTGAAGATGAGATGACAACTATTGCTGATACACTTGTGGCCATTAGGAGTGCAAGACCAAGGACAACCTCAGTAGTGATTCATAATGTTGAAGAAGAACCAAAGAGAGCAACATCAGTACCAACAGTACAAAGCCAAGACAAAGGTAAAGGCAAGATAGTGGAGCCTGAACCTACTCCAAAGAACCCTAGAAAAGCTCAGATTCATATGGATGAAGAGCTAGCTCAAAGGTTGTTTGAAGAAGAACAAGCACAGTTTGAGAGAGAGCAAATGATTGCTAGGGAAAGAGCTGCAAAACAAGAGGCCAATGATGCTGCATTGATTGAACAAATGGAAGATGTTCAAGCAAGGATGGATGCTGATGAGTTGCTAGCCGCAAGACTTCAAGAACAAGAAAGAGAACAATTTTCTGTTGATGAACAGGCTAGATTCTTGGTGGAAACCATTGCAGTAAGGAAGAAGTTCTTTTCAGCCCAGAGAGCAACAGAGATTAGAAACAGACCACCAACCAGAACTCAACTCAGAAACCAGATGATTACTTATCTGAAACACATAGGTAAGTATACTCACAATCAGCTAAAGAGCAAGAGTTTTGAAGAAATTTAGAAGTTATACAATAAGGAATAGTAATGGATTAATGATTTTGTTCCTATGAGTGATGATAGTGGAAAAAAAGATGATAGCAGTAGCAAGCAAGCATAAAGTAGTAAGAAGAGACCAAAAGCAGAACATAATGAAGAGAGTGTCAAGAAACAGAAACTACAAGATAATGTTGAAAAGGAGGAGCTTAGAGCTTGTTTGGATATAGTTCAAGGGGATGACATTGCTATTAATGTTGAATCCTTGGCTACTAAATATCCAATAGTTGATTGGAAGATACACATTTTGACTGAAAACATGATGTATTATCAAATCATCAGAGCAAATGGAAGTTTTAAGAATTACAAAATATTCAGTGAAATGCTTGATGACTTTGACATACAAGATGTGATGGATCTACACAGACTGGTAAAAGAAAGGTATGATACAACAAGTCCAGAAGGATATGACTTATTGCTTTAGGGAGATCTGAAGACATTATTTGAGCCTTGTAAGGAAGATGAAGTCTGGAGGAATCAACAAGGCTACAACTTGATAAGCTGAGATTATTTGACTCATGTAGAGTTCATGTAATGTTGATGGATAATGGAATTGCTAGTCACATGTTGATTAGAAAAGAAAAATATCCTCTTACTCTAGAAATGCTTTTCACTGGATGATTAATTTGAAGACTCCCCAGAAGTTGATCATGAAAGTTAAAATGGCATTTGGGATTCTCAGATTTCTAAAAGTCACATCTTAAATGAGTAGAAGAGTGTGTGGATACTTCCTCCTAGTGATCAAGATGTCTGGTTAATGAAGATACTTGATGTTTAACAAAAATAAATATCAAGTTTAGGGATGGATGTTGGGAATTAGAGTCTTCTTTTACTTATGCTGCTTTTTCAAGTTTGTGGTGCTGCTGAAAGATTACGAGAAATTGTCTATGTCTTTAGTGCTGCTAGTGTAATGTAGTGCTGTAGTACAAAGTTAGTAATATCAGTTTATTTAGTTTGGTAGTTATATAGTTAGTACTGGTTTAGTTATAATAGTTAGTACTCCTACAAGTGATATGCATGCGATATTTTAGGTATAGATATGCTTTGTATACTTGACGGGTTTTGTAGGTCCCTTAGGGTTTCCTTGTGTATAAAAGGACCCTAAGCATAGATTACTAGTAATAGTTTTATATAGTTTTTATATGCATAATAGTTAGTATTCATATGCTATTTTGTACTCTAAATAGTATTACCTTATTGAAAGTTTATGCAAGATCTTGTTTTTACTGTTTCTTGTTCTTCTTAGTAATTACTAACTTGATTTCGCATAGTTTGTGATATTATCTATCTTAGTTTCTACTATTGTTGTATTGGGTCTATCCAACTATAACTAAGCTTTAAAAATGCTAAGTAAAGTTCTGTTCAAATGGGATCAACTTTTATTTTCCCCCTACACTTATTTTGTTCATTGTCCTCATTGTTCTCTGTGAAGTAAACCATTAAGATACAGATTAAGGAAATAAATGAAAACAAGGAAAATAAACTAGTACTCCCATGGTTTACTCAATAATAGAGAAGAAAACATGCGATAACTAGTTAGATCGTCCTTCGAGAATCATCCAATGAAACTTCCTAAGAACTTCTAAGCTTTTTCTCATCAAATATAACCTGTAATCAAAGACAGAGAAAACTATACCAAGCATAAAATGTGTGATTTACCAATATACAATATGAATTTAGGGTTCTACTCGATAGATAGGATGAAAGAGTTGTTAAACATATCAGGTTTTGCAGGTTTATATAGAAGAATACCTATATTAAATGTTGCACAAGTTTTATTTTCAAAAATAATTAAAAACTTTGAGTTTTCTGGACCTGGGCGTTTGACGCCGTCGAAATTGGTGTGACCCCGTCACAAGTGTCGTGGTGACGGCGTCGAGTGTTAATCATGACGCCGTCTCCATCGTCTGTGAAAACGAAATTTTTGTTTTTTGATGAAAAATTTCCTGCACTTGATTCCATAAGTTAGTTTCTGTATAAATTGCTATATAAAACCTGAGAATTAACAACTAAAATAGGTCTCGATACTGAAGCGAATTAAATCTAAACAATTCATTTACATGTTTGAATTTGGCTCAAATACGGATAAATTCCCCTACAATTATATGTTTGCAAAATACCTTTGATTGGAATTTTGGACGGGTTAAGACATTGCCAAGCATGATTACAAGATAATTTTAAACATAATAAAACTAAATATGGGGAAGATTTAAAAACACACATGACACTTCCTATTATGTGTGGAAAAGAAAATGGGTTGCCTCCCAAGAGCGCGTTTCTTTATTCGTGTTCACGAAGACCTGACTCTACCCTTATTTAACAGATAAAGGGGAGGGGTTCCCCTACACTTGAGTTCAAGTGCGGGTGATAGTAACGGTACACACCATTGTTATGAGAAGGGGTCACATGCTAAAAAATTGGTTGTTGAATTATATGCTCCAAATGGTGTGTTTCTTTAATCCTAACATTCTCTACTTCATTTTGGCTAACGGGTGATAAAGGGGGATAATTAGGCCTCTTCCTAAGAAAATAAACTTCCTTTATTATATTACATATATCTTTATATAATCTTTTTTCCCCAATTTCGAAAAATCAACACCTAGGGATCCACTTTGTCCTAATAAACATGGTTTAAATCCATAATGTTTCTTGGGGTCGCCAATGCATGGGTGATAATAGCAATACGTATCCTTAGGGTGGAAAGATGCCACGTGAGGTGAAGGCGGTGTATGATTGGTCAAATGATCTACTTCCTTCATCCTAAAACTATCCGAACTATGTGGTTTGATGGTGGTTCGAGGCCTCTTTTGTCTCTTAGACTTTTATCTAAAGGTGGGCAATTTGGTAAGGGTTGTGGTTGAGGCTTCGTTTTATCAAAACTTGGAACTTACTTAAAACTAAGAGGAATGTCATGATTACAAGTATTCAAGCCTAAATCCTCTAGTTGTGTTTCATCCAAAGGTTCTACCTCTATCGAGGTTCCTAAAGTATCTTCTACTTCTTCCGGGCAAGTCACGGGCGATGCGTATTCCTCAAATGATGGAAGGACTTGTGGGGTACTTTGTGGGTCTGAATTTTCCACCTTATCCCATACTATACCTATATGCATCTTAACCCAAACATCCTCATTTCCAAACAATCTTTTTTGCTTAAGCTTTCAAATTTGCTACTTCTTGTTCAGAAATAATGTTTGGTGGGTTGTCCCATTCTTTTTGGCCTTGGGCGAAATTTTCTATGGCTTCCCATGCTTCTTCACCACTTAATTTCCCAAGGTTCTCGTTTGCTGCAAAGTCAAGGTCCATTCAGGTATAGTCGTTGACATGATCATAAAATAATTGAGTAAGGGACCATAATCGAGGCCATTGTGAGGACTCTTTGATTAAGTTTTTGTAAGCGAGTCCACGCATCGTAGATAGGTTCATCTTGATGTTTTTGGAACACCAAGGTATATCTTTGGAATGGGAAGGTTGTGTTTCATGGGGGGTTTTGAAAGGGTGTGGTTGGTGGTCTTTCGTACTTCATGATGGTGAACGAAAGAGTGATTTACAAAACAAAGGGCATAAAGAAAAGATAGACTAAAAGAAAGCTAATATGCGAATTAAAGCTCACTTGAAAGGAATTCTTGCGAGTAGAAATAAGCTAATCTATGATCAAAACCTAAACTATTCCCCAGGCTGCAGCGTCAAAATTGTGTGCGGTCATCGTAGGACTTCTACACGAGAAGTTTTACAACTCCCTAGGCAGTTAACTTATCGTTGTAGTGTTGTATGGGCAAGATCGAGCGTTGTGTATCGTTAACTCGCGCGCGGAGGAAAAGTTGGGAAGGCTTGATCACGGTCTAACAAAATTCTAAGGGTTGAGGGAAGATTCTTTTTGTAATTTTGTATTTTATGAAATGTTGGGAATAAAGGCGTCTCAAGTTAATACTGCTGATTGAAGAAACTACTGCTGCTGAAGATTAGAAGAAATAGTTTAAGTCATTAGTACTGCTAACGTAATAGTTAGTACTGCGAGTACAAAGTGTTAGTACTGTCAGTTTATTAGTACTGTTAGTTATGTAGTTAGTACTATTGGTATAAATAGTTAGTACTGCTAAAGTGATATGCATGAGATATATTAGGAATAGATATGCACTGATCACTTGATGCGTTTTGTAAGACCATTAGGATTTCCTTGGTGTATAAAAGGAACCCTAAGGCATAAATCTAGATATTAGTTTATCTAGATATCAGTTTTCACATCAGTTTTTATATTAGTATTCATAGTTTGCATAGCAATCATAGTTAGTATTCATAGCTATTTTGTAATTCAAAATAGTATTCAATATATTAAAAGTTTAGTAAAGATCTTGTTTTACTGTTTCATTGTTCTTTTTAGTATTGCAAACTAGATTCTGCATAGTTTATGATATTCTCAATCTTAGTTTCTACTATAGTTGTCTTGGATCTATCCAATATAACTAAGCTTTAATAAGCTAAGTAAGATCTGTCAAGAAGGGACAACACATCGCAATACACCACGAAGTTTTCACTTCCTTCGGGTAATGCCAAGATTAGCACACTACACAACTTTTGCTTCAATAATTAAAATGCCGCTTCCTCCTTTTCTCCCTATTCAAACTTCATACTCTTCTGAGTTAACTTGATCATAGGTCTAGTGATCTTGGAGAAACCCTCGATAAACCTTTGGTAATAATTGGCAAGACCTAAGAATTGGCAAAATTCTGTTGGAGTCTTAGGCAATGCCCAATCCTTAGTCGACTCAATCTTAGATGGATCAACGTGAACACCTTCACTATCAATCACGTGACCAAGAAATTGTGCCTTAGGGAGCCAAAAATCACGCTTCGAGAACTTGGCGTACAACTCCTCCTTCTTAAATAATTCCAAAATTAGCTTAAGGTGTTCTTTGTGTTCTTCCTTGCTCTTGGAGTAGATCAATATATCATCGATGAACACGATCACGAACTTATCTAAATATGGTTTGCACACCTGGTTCATTAGATCCATGAATACCGCCGATGCGTTAGTCAAACCGAAAGGCATTACTTGGAACTCGTAATTACCGTAACGAGTCCTAAATGCCGTCTTTGGAATGTAATATCCCCAAACTCGAAGTTGGTGATAACCAGACCTCAAATCAATCTTCGAGTAAACACTCGATCCTTGCAACTGATCAAATAGATCGTTGATCCTTAGGAGTGGATAACGGTTCTTCACCGTAAGCTTGTTCAGTTCACGATAATCAATACACATGTGGAACAATTTGTCCTTCTTCTTGACAAACAAGACCAGAGCTCCATAGGGTGAGGAACTTGGTCTTATAAAACCCTTGTCAGCCAGTTCTTGCAACTGAGCAGACAACTCTTACATCTTAGATGGTGCTAATTAATAAGGAGCTCATGCTACAGGTGCAGCACCGGGGACTAAGTCGATTTGAAATTCGACTTGTCGAGCTGGTGGAAGTCCTGGCAAGTCTTATGGAAAGACCTCTAGAAAATCTTTGACGATCGGCACATCTTCAAGTCGCTTCTCCTCTGACTTGTCTTCCGTCTTCTTTACCGAAACCTATGCCAAAAACATATGGCACCCTCTCTGAATGTACTATTGATTCTTGATGCACGAGATGATGCTCAATCATGAGTTACTCCCTTCGTTGCTTTCGTCGCCTCAAATTATTAATATCTCATTACTGTAGGAAATATGAACAATCTTTTTGTCATAGACAATCACAGGATGATACTCCGATAACCAATCCATCCTAATTATAACGTCAAAGCTACCAAGCTTTACGGGCATTAAGTCAATATTAAACAGGTGATCAAGCAAGTTTAAC
This sequence comes from Tanacetum coccineum, assembly GCA_026074375.1. Lineage (NCBI taxonomy): Eukaryota > Viridiplantae > Streptophyta > Magnoliopsida > Asterales > Asteraceae > Tanacetum > Tanacetum coccineum. The sequence continues at coordinate 18,114 of BQNB010114886.1, forward strand.
ATACAACCCCTAATAATAGTGTCGGATCTGGCGATTCGCCCATTGGGTAATTTAACAGTATAACTAACGTCTAACGTAGTAGGAGTGATATTAATTAAGGCACTAAACGTAGTCGATACAAAGCTTCTATCGATGCTAGAGTCAAATAAGATATATGCATAACGATTATTGAGAAATGACATTAGAGTCTGGGTTGTCGTCACCTCCTCCTAATGCATAGGCTCTCCCACGTGCATCATTGTTAACAGCCTTGTTCCTATGATTCTAATTCTTGAGTTTAGGTCAATCACTTTTGTAGTGTCCCTGACCACCACACCCAAAGCAGGTCACAACTCTTTGATTTACCATAGGGGCTCTTGGAGTTTAAGCAACAATAACAGTCTTATAGTCCCTGGCCATATGACCAACCTTTTTACAGTTGGTATACTTTATAGTACATGGTCCCTCATGGTGCAATCTGCACTCGTTACAGTATGGAGCACTCCTAGCATACCCTCTCTTCTCATTGTTGCCTACCGTGAAAGTTTGAGCCACGTTTTGCCTTTTGAAAGGTGGCTGCTGCAGACGGTTGCCCTGTGGGTTGTTATCAAACTTTCTCTTTTGCTCAGCACTCCTTGCAGCATACACATGAACTTTCTAATCTATTAGGCCATTAGCCATCCCGATGGCATATTGTAGTCGAACTGGCTTAGAAGAGGTAACATTACCTTGAATGTTGTCTGGAAGACCCCAGATGAACCTCTCAATCTTGTTGTTCTCCTCAGGAACCATTCTGGGACATAGCAAGGTCAACTCCTAAAATCATCGTGTATAACCAGCGACATCCGTCCCCTTGACACACAAGTTCCACAACTCATTCTCTAACTTCTAGATCTCATTCCTCGAACAATACAGATCAATCATCAGCTTCATCAAATCCTTCCACAGCATCTCATATGATGACTCATCAATGCCAATAGTCTGCACTTGGGAATTCTACCATATCAGAGCTCCATCTAGCAAAGTGCAAGTAGCAAACTTCACTTGAGAGTTTAGAGGACAATTGTTGATACGAAACACCGACTCTATTTTCTCGAACCATCTAGCCAAACCGACAACTCCTTCAGTACCACTAAAGTTGCGTGGTTGACAATTGAGAAAATCCTTGTAGGTATAAGCCTTAGAGACTGGTGCATTTCTTCTTGCACCTTCATTTCCTCCATTTTGATTTCCATCCCCATTATTGTTACCATGATCTCTATTTCCTCCATTTCCGTTATCATCATCTCCATTCTGGCTTTGGCTTTCAACAACGAGTCCTGCATTGCGGTTGGCTTCTTGAGCAGCCAACGTCTCAGCCACCCTTTGAGAAATTAGTTCTTCAATGGATTCATGATTCATACCAGAGCGAGTAATAGTCATAATTCTAGCCACAAATTACAACACAATGTGAGATTCAGAACGAGATAAAGTTACAATAAACAATAAATAGGATTTACAAAATAAAACTGTTAAATAAAATAGAGTTACATTTTTTCATAACGAACAAATAACATCATTATGAGGAACGAACGCAAGAGGAAATCATAATAATAATAAGACTTCATTTCACACATAATTCGTAGTCAGTTACACATTTCTCAAAATAGGTTCTTGATTTCTACTGCTACACTACTACTACTACTACTACTACTACCACTACGACTGCTACACTACTACCACTACCACTACCACTACCACTACCACTACCACTACCACTACCACTACCACTACCACTACCACTACCACTACCACTACCACTACCACTACCACTACCACTACTACTACTACTACTACTACTATCCTCTGGAGAGGTATCTCTAGCATGTGCCTATACCTCTATCCTCTGGAGAGGTATCTCTAGCATGTGCCTATACATACCCTGAACACTCTCCTCTAGCTGCTCCAGTCGCTTAATAGTGTCTGGCATGGGCCGGTCATTTAGGATATCAATCCTAGTAGTAACATTGACCCTAATCTCTATGGTACCCTATGGCTGAATTTTGGCATTAGCCTCATCATCAGCCTTTGCCTCTTCTAGCTCACTCTTTGACTCCACAACTGCCAACCCTAGCTCAAAACCTGACTCAACCACTGCCATACCCGGCTCAATAGCTAACCCATCAACTATCGCAGCAGCAGCCGCAATCTCAGCCTCAATGTCTGCCTGAATATCTAAATCCATGTCTGATACTACATGTGTCTCTAGGCTACCCTCATCACTAGACTCATATGAATGCGTACCTGATGTACCCCTATACCTCTTATGAGGTGGTAGGAGGTCAGCTCAAGCCAGTCCACCACCACCACCACCACTGTCAGCTCATCCTCCACATAGCCCAAGCGTCGCTATAAACTGTCAGCTCTCGCCCTCTCAATACCTAGAGCGTCTCAAAGTCTCGTGTTGCTGCCCTCTAAGGCCGCAACACACTCTAACAAACTAGACCTTTCACCATCAGCAATCATGTTCCTAGCCTGTTGGTCTGTCTGTCCTGCCTCGATAACCTCTATCCTCTAAAGAGGTATCTCTAGCATGTGCCCATACATACCCTGAACACTCTCTTCTAGCTGATCTAGTCGCTTAATAGTGTCTCGCATGGGCCGGTCATTTAGGATATCAATCCTAGTAGTAACATCGACCCCAATCTCTATGGTACCCTCTGGCTAAATCTCGGCATCGGCCTCATCATCAGCCTCTGCCTCTTCCAGCTCACTCCCTGACTCCACAACTGCCAACCCTAGCTCAAAATCTGACTCAACCACTGCCATATCCGGCTCAATAGCTAACCCATCAACCGTCGTAGCAGCTGTCATAGCAGCAGCCGCAGTTTCAGCCTCAATGTCTGCTTGAATATCTAAATCTATGTCTGATACTGCATGCGTCTCTGGGCTACCCTCATCACTTGACTCATATGAATGTGTACCTGATGTATCCCTATACCTTTTGTGAGGTGGTAGGAGGTCAGCTCGAGCCAGTGATAGGGCTCCTGCAGTGTGAACTGTAGATGAAATGGATGTAGCTGAAGACCGACTCCTCTTCCGAGAGGGTCTAGCAGATGAAGAAGATGTAGGTGTAGCATAGTCTGAGCACTGAGGCCTCCTACAGGCCAATGTCCCAGATGGAGAGCGAGCAGCCTCAGAAGAATGATTTGAATGATCCTCTAGTGAAATCTGTGTACCCTGTAGAGATGTAGTAAAAGAACTCTCTGAAGTATGTGATGCTGAATCCGATGAAGTACTGGATGATGATGTATCAAATGAAAGTGCTGCCCGACAGGCCCTACGAAGAGCCGCACTACGTGTTGGCGTCATCACGGGTCGTAACCCTAATGTACTCTTCTTTGCGGTCGTCCATATACGACTGCGAACGGTTGGTGAAGCGGTAATGACTAGAGTAAGTGTGTCATAAGCAGGTGGTGCAGTAGCAATCTCTGCAGACGGTGCTGGTGGAATAGGGGCAACTGGAATCTCTGTAGATAGAATAGTAGTATTGGGTAATGACGATCCTGATGGCGATGATGGACGAGATATAACCTT
>BQNB010114887.1:0-21667 GCA_026074375.1 Tanacetum coccineum
TATTATGTGTTGGTTTGTATTGTTGTAAATCGATGTATTAATATGTGTATATAACTCGTATGAACACTCATCATATTGTATCACGCTTGATTGGTAATTTGATAAGAAACATTTTAAGATTTTTAATGGAAACGTATTCATCCCCTCCCCCCTCTACGATTTCCACAACATGGGTTAAGTTCTTAAGGTCAAAAGATGAAGCTCCAGATTTCATAATCAAGTTTCTTAAGATGATCCAAGTGCGGTTTAAAGTACCTCTCCGACGCATCCAAACATATAATGGAACTGAATTTGTTAATCAAACTTTGCGTGAATATTATGAGAAGGTTGTCATCTCTCATGAAACATCTGTTGCTCGCACTCTATAGCAAAATGGTGTAGTTGAAAGACGAATCGTACGCTAAATGAAGCTGCCCGCACAATGTTGATTTATGCAAAAGCTCCGTTATTCTTATGGGCAGAAGCAGTTGCTACCGCATGTTACACCCAAAACCGTTCCATCATACGCCTTCGTCACGGCAAAACACCATATAAGCTTTTACATGACAAACTTCCCGACTTATCTTTCTTCTATGTATTTGGTGCACTCTGCTATCCGACAAATGATAGTGAGAACTTGGGAAAGTTACAACCTAAAGCTGATATTGGTATTTTCATTGGCTATGCATCCACGAAGAAAGCATTTCAAATTTATAATCGACGTACCAGACGAATCATTGAAACAATTCATGTAGATTTTGATGAGCTGACTGCGATGGCTTCTGAACAAAGCAGTTCAGGACCCGTACTTCATGAGATGACTCCTGCAACATTCAGTTCAGGACTCGTTCCAAACCCTCCTCCTTCAACACCGCCTGTACCACCATCACGAACTGACTGGGATATTCTGTTTCAACCAATGTTTGATGAGTTACTCACTCCTCCACCCAATGTTGATTTACCAGCCCCTGAAGTTATTGCTCCAGTTGTTGAAGTAGTTGCTCCAGTCCATACTGACTCAACCGGTTCACCTTCCTCAACAAATGTTGATCAAGATGCACCATCACCAAGTAACTCTCAAACAACACCAGAAACCGAACCTCCCCTTATTCCTAATGATGTTGAAGAAGACAATCATGATATTGAAGTTGCACATATGGGTAATGATCCGTACTTTGGTGTCCCAATTCCAGAAGTTTCTTCTGATCAATCTTTATCATCGGATTCTATTCATACAATTGTGCACCCCGATCACTAAATTTCTGAACACAATAGAAAATGGACTAAGGATCATCCACTTGAAAACATAATTGGTGAACTCGCTAGACCAGTTTCCACACGGCTGTAATTACATGAGCAAGCTCTTTTCTGTTACTACGATGCTTTCCTCACTGTTGTTGAACCCAAGACGTATAAAGATGCTTTAACTCAAGCATGTTGGATTGAAGCAATGCAAGAAGAACTCAATGAGTTCTAACGACTTAAAGTATGGGAGCTCGTACCCCGACCAGATAAAGTTATGGTTATTACTTTGAAGTAGATCTACAAAGTGAAACTAGACGAACTGGGAGGTATACTAAAGAACAAAGCTCGATTAGTGGCTCGTGGTTACCGTCAAGAGGAGGGAATCTATTTTGAAGAGTCTTTTGATCCGGTTGCAAGATTAAAGGCTATAAGGATTTTTCTCGCGTTTGCTGCTCATATGAACATGGTCGTCTACCAAATGGATGTGAAGACTGCGTTTCTGAATGGTAATATGTGGGAACAGGTTTATGTTAGCCAGCCAGATGGGTTTGTGGATAAAGATAACCCCAATCACGTATACAAGCTAAAGAAAGCTCTTTATGGGTTGAAACAAGCTCCACGCGCGTGGTATGATATGTTGTCTTCGTTCATGATATCCCAAGACTTCTCCAAAGGCTCAGTGGATCCCACATTGTTCATACGCAGAGACGGCAAGGAACTACTTCTGGTAACAAAAAATATATGTTCGATGATATTATCTTCGAGCATTTTACACTAAACTGTCGTGACCGATTTGCTAAATCATGTGTTCACAAATTTTAGATGTCATGATGGGCACAACTCTCATCTTTTCTTAGGATTACAGATTTCTGAAAGTCCAGAGGCATCTTTATTAACAATCCAAAATTGCTATTGATCCTTAAAGAAATACGGATTTGATTCTTGTGACCCAGTGGATACTCCCATGGTGGAGAAATCCAAACTAGATGAGGATAAAGAAGGGAAAGCCGTAGACCCGTCACACTATCGTGGTATGATAGGCACTCTCCTTTATTTCACAGCCAGTAGACCTGACCTACAATTTGCTATATGCATGTGTGCCCGGTATCAAGCTCGGCCTACCGAAAAGCACTTACATGTGGTCAAAAGGATCTTTCGGTATCTAAGAGGAACCATTAATCGGGGACTATGGTATCCAAAGGATTCTACGATTTCTCTAACAACATTTACAGATGAGGATCATGCTGGTTGTCAAGATACATGCCGTAGCACATCTGGTAGCATGCAATTTCTGGGAGATAGACTTATAAGCTGGTCATCGAAAAGGCAGAAAAGCGTTGCGATATCCAGTACGGAAGCTGAATATATTGTTTAATCCGGCTGTTGTGCTCAAGTCCTTTGGATGAGATCACAGCTAACCGACTATGGCTTTGGATTCAATAAAATTCCTATGTACTGTGATAACAAAAGCTCTATTGCCTTATGCTGCAATAATGTTCAACATTCCAGATCAAAGCATATAGACATCAGATTTCACTTTATCAAGGAGCATGTTGAGAATGAGGTGATCAAACTTTATTTTGTCAATATGGAGTATCAACTGGCAGATATCTTCACTAAAGCTCTTGGCCGAGAAAGAATTGAATTTCTGATCAACAAGCTGGGTATGCGAAGTTTTACGCCGGAGACTCTGAAACAATTGACAGATGAAGTTGATGAATAGTGGTGGTACCTATTCAAATATCCTGTATCATATGTATATATATATTCAAACCATAAAAACCAAAAAGATTTTTCATTTTTTTAGAAATTTTTTATAAAATCAAAATACAAAAATATAAAATTCATAAAACCAAAGAAAAAATTAAAAAATTAAGAAAATATATAAAGAAGTAATAATGGCATGTCTTCCGAAAATCGATAACATTTACGGTCTTAGAAATGTCATTCAATAATGATACGAGGCTGTAAATGAAGTTCGAGCAAAAGTTCAAATGTTTTCAAAACATGCCAAATGGCTTGCTATTATTTCATATAGTAACCCGGTCATCATCTTAAAGGCAAGTATTCTGTCAAAAAGGAAACTTGACCTCTCAACGAGAATTTATTCTCGGGCATGGTCTACTTTATGACCATGCAAAGGCTTGTGATTACTTTGCATCACAACCCGTGCTTCCTATATTACCATAAGTGTACGTGTCAGTGCGCTTATGTGTCAAAATAAGAGAAATCTTATTTTTGTTGGTAAAAAGTTGTCTTTATAATGAATCAGTGCTTTCAGTATTCACAAAAAGATTTCCAAAGACGATTCGACCACTCAAACAATGACAACATCTCTTTAAATAGAAAACGGGTTATTATTTGAGGGGGAGAAATTTTCATCAAATAATATTTTAAAACGATTTTTCAAATTAAGTCACGAAATAAAAGGATACAGTTTTTAATAATGACTGATCATAATTTAAGGGGAGTTAATGGAATTTAACTACACAAGCTTTAGATGTCATTTGTTTAAATCTTTATGGACTTATTTGTGATTTGAGACTTAGTGAATTCAGGCCTTAAACTACATTCGATCAATATTGCCAACACCTCATAGTTTGTTAAAGACTTAGGAATGCTTGGAAATACTTTCATAGTTTTAAAAGCCTTGAAGCTGATTCTCACGGAATAGATTTAAGCTTATTAATTCTTTCCGAAACGACATCTCACGATATATTGCGTACAAGGTTTGCTGATTTCGAGTATCGACACCACAAGGGGTAGGAGTAGATGTTATTTGAAATGTCTTTGGCCTTCTTTTGAGGTTAGCTTCTTTTGTCTTTTGAGGTTAGCTTCTTTTGATTTTAAGCCTTTTTGAATCTTTTGGGTGCACTATTTCAATCACATGGTGGAAAAGACATCTCGTCATTAGTCAGTATGCATCATTTGAGTCCCTAGGGGGAAGTGTTAGGAGAATAATTATTTAATACGTGAGAAGAATTCTTTCTGATTCAATTAATGCTTTCTCAAACGGTCAATCCCTAAGCTTATTCTTAAAAGAAATAGAAATATTTGATAAAAGAGGTACACATAGGTATGATGATTCCTTAAGTTAGTCATTTTATGCAAAAATAAATGAGTACATTTGGGACTTAGTTGACTTAGATGTTTTCATTTCGACTACTTAGAGGGAATAATTGTGACATTCGGGACGTAGTTGACTTTGGTGTTGCAATTTATATCATCAATATCCTAAAGAGAAAAATGCGCTCATCCGGGACTTAATTGACTTTGGTGTTGCGGTAACAAATGTAACATCCGACAATTTTCGAAATATTAAATGACTATTTTACCCTTTGAGTTTTTGGTTTGACTTGACTTTTGACTTTTGTTCTTTTATTATCACATAAAAGCGATTACCGTGGAACCGGTAAAATTTTCGGAACATATTTTAAATAATAAATCATATTTATTATTACATCTCTCATGTGCAAGTTATTTTTTTAACTTATTTGACTTGAAAACGAAAAAGATATATATTATTCCTAAGCTGACTTATCAAAAACGAACCGCTAAATCACATTTTCACGACCCGGACTCTAAAGCAATTTGATGTAAAACGACATTCCGGACAACTTTTTAGTTTTACCCGAGACTTGGAAACAAGCAGAAAAGGGCTAAAACAGCCTCGCAAAATTTTGAACAGCGCACACAACGCGTACCGACACAAAAATAATTAAATTTATTTTTAATTATCACTATTTATTTAATAAAAATATTAAATAAAATCATTTAACATTTTATTCAAAAGCGTTTGTTGATAACGCGAATATTCGAGTTAAAAATTCATTTTATTTTCGGTCAAGGCATAACCGGGTCACAAAATAAATAACAAATATTTTTATAAATGTTATAAAAATATTTATGAAATACTATCAAGTAAATACTCGTTTTTATGGGAAAAATGATTTGGAAAACAATGGAGCAAGTTTCGTGTCTTGAATCATCCGTTAAGTCGCTCAAACGAGTCCCGAACCGATAGTTATCAAAAATATATTAAAAACTTACACAATTAACCCTGGACTATTTGAGACTTGCCACTTTACTTTAAAACTTTTAATATACATATAAAAAGTTTTATATTTTTTTCATTACACAAAAATTATAAAACACACACCCCTCCATCGCTCTCTCATTTTTTCCGGCAGCCCTCCCTTCCGGCCACCGCCGCCGCCGAAAAAGTTTTCCGGCGAGTTTCCGGCCGAGTCCAAAAACGTTTCTCACCAACCGATCTATCCGATCTACCACCCCACGCGCTGCCACGCGCCTATATTCACCACCACACCACCACTGCTACCACCGTCATCATCATCGTCTCACCATCATCGTCATCATCATCGCCACCACGTCCACCCCACCACCATCATCATCATCACGCACCACCAAACACCACCGCCACCTTCACAGCACCACAAAAAGGGTGCGTGTGGTTTTATTAAAAACCAACAAGGGTGCGTTGGGTTGGCAGAGCACCAAGAAAGGGTGCGTTTGGTTCTGATAAAACCAACAGATAGGGTGCGTTGATTTTGCACCAGCCGGGGTGCGTTCGGTTTAAACGAAGCACGGAAAGGTGCGTGTGTTGTCTTAGAACCAAAAAGGGTGCGTTGGGTTTGTAGTCTCAGCCAACAGGGTGCGTTTGGTCCGGGAAAAAGCACCACAGCAGGGTGCGTTTGGTTTTCAACAATTAGGGTGGGTTCGGTTTGAGTTTAATAGCCATGGGTGTGTGTGGTTTTGTTAAAACCACCACATGGTGCGTTTGGGTTGTTATAACAGGTTTAGGTGCGTTTGGTTATAGGTTTATCAGCCAAGGGTGCGTTTGGGGTTAGTAGAAAAACGTATAGGGTGCGTTTGGTTTGGCAGAAACGCCATAGGGTGCGTTTGGTTGGTTGTGTAACAGCCATGGGTGCGTTTGGTGTTGATAAAAACCCAAAAAGGGTGCGTTTGTTTTATGGCAGCAGCTATAGGCTGCGTTTCGTTGTTAAAACCGCACCAAAGGGGTGCGTTTGGATCTGGGAACATCGAATAAGGGTGCATTTGGCATAAGAAAACAACATAAAAGGGGTGTTTGGTTGGGCAGATTCATCATAAGGGTGCGTTTGGGTGTGTAGTTTGGCACTAAGGGTGCGTTTGGTGTAGCAGGAAAACCATACAAGGGTGTTTGGTTTGGCAGATTTGCCAAACGGGAGTGTTTGTCTTAGCAGTTAACACATACAGGGGTGTTTGGGTGAGCAGGAACGCACTAAGGGTGCGTTTGGTTTAGCAGAAAGACCAACAAGGGTTCGTTTGGTTTATACAATTGACTAATAAATATAACACTATATTTATAAATTATAAATCGAAACTAAATGGTGGTTAATGGTTAAATAAATGTGATATTCATTACTTTGTTTTAGTTGATATAAATAAATATATATAGATATTTAAAACATGCGGGTTGTTTGGAAAGTGGAAAAACATTAGATTTTATAAATATGGGAAACGTTATATAACCGGAAATATCATGACGAAATTTATATAAAATTTCTATATTTAGTAATGTTTTACTAAACCTCTATTATTTTAGAAACCCGGTAAAAGAGACTAAGTTATATTTTAAAGATATATTAAATTATAACTGTACAATAACTCGACAACGAATAAGAATTATACTTTTACAAATGAGACAACGATTTTAGCTACGATCCGTCAATAAGACGAAAGATTAATTTATAAAATATTATTTTATAAATTCATGACGAGAAGGTAAAATCATAACTTTTGTAAAAGCTTTACAAACATCGGTTGTTTAATTCATAACTTTAAGACAAGCATCGTGTCTACTTTTATGCAAGGTCTTTTTTTAAATTAAATTGATGTCGAAATATTTGGTTTCAATTATTTTCTCACATTCCTTATATAATACCTGTAAAAGTATTTATATACTTCACGATAATCTTTGATTGTTCTATCTTTGTTATATAATTCACGCGGTACGGAATTATATACTTTGTTCATTTTTCATATGTAAAATATATACGGAAATATACTTACACACTTTGCGTTACTTTCGATTTATTTTTTTACCAACCACCAAAACTAATTACACTTAGAAATCTAAATTTTTATCAACGTGTCGCGTTGATGCAACCATTCATCGGGAAACCCAAATTCATTATCCTAGGCTAGTGGGACTTAGCAGTTAAGTTAAGCTGCAACCGTCTTTGGTCGGAGGTTTTATGTTTCCTTTTCGTCTTGTACTCAATGTGTACATTCCCGCCAATCGTTCTTCATCTCAAATGTGAGTTTATAGCTCCCGGTTTTTTTTTACTGGTTTTACAATTATTTATTGGGGTTGAGAACATGCTTGGTTTTCAAATGCATTTACTGTTGTGATTACAAATTGTATACATACTTATTTTTTATATCTCGCAGAATGAGATACAATACTTGGTCAAATTTTTGGAGTGAACACTCGCTATAACTTGGTTATACACTCATATGCATATCTCACGGTGAGATACAACATTGGTTTTTACTTATGGATGCAACAACTATACTTTTACTCGAATGATTATGGATTAGCTTAGGTTGCATGAACTGTAAATCACTTGGAGGGTGAGCGTGAATGTTATGAAATAGATCTATTCGGGATTGACAATCCCCGTTCGGGTGATTAGCTATCACTGGGCAAACGAACGTTATAACATGTCGGAACACGATTGGTTGAGTCTTCAGGGCCAATAATTACATATACATGAACATTTTCAGAAATGCCCGGGGGTTCTTGGAGGGGACACCTATGATGGGTACATATTATTTTCATTAATGCCCGGGTGTTCTTGGAGGGAACACCTACGATGGGTACACTCTTACTGTGCCTTGAATAAAGTGGCATAGATATAAGTCTACGTCACAGTTTCATGAACTTAGAGTAATGGTAATCATGGTTTGATACACACTTGAACATTTACGTTGCCTTGAATAAAGTGACAATACATACTTTGAACAATTGCGGTCCAATTTTCATACGTACATTTTTGTGATTATTTAGGGTTTGAAATGGTCATGCACATTTTACAACTCTTTGATTTATGACATTCATACATGCATTTTGGGGAACATACAAGGTTTGAAACAGTCATACACACTTTACAGAACTTTGGTTCATCATTTATACTTAAATAAATCTATGAACTCACCAACTTTATGTTGACACTTTTTAAGCATGTTTTTCTCAGATGAATTAAATGCTTGGCCTACTTGATGTGCACTGGAGTCTAAAATTTACAAGATTTCATTTATGAATTTCTACTTATATTCAGATGATCAAATCTCGTTGGGTTGTTTTCAAGCTTTTCATTGTGATGCAATTATGGGACAAATGTTATATCATAGCTTATGACAGATAAAAACTCAATTTCATTAATCTAAAAGCTTGTTACATTACTAAAAAGGAAATTAAAAAAAACTTTAAAGAAAATTCATGAAAATTGCATAAGCTAAACTAAATTAAGATAAAAATTAAAAAGCTAACTCCCTAAAGTGTGTGAAATGTGAGGTTATTTATAGCCTGAAGCTGAACTTTCCCACGCTCCCTTCTATCATAGCCGTACAATCTTTCAATGATTGGTAATTCATTCTTGGCCGTTGGATCACTTGCTATCTCACACGGATTACCAGCGTGGCAATCCGTGATTGAGACACTTGTGTTAATTTTGTGAGTTAGTTGAGTGTAAAACCCATCTTCACTTGTGCTTTCCTTCTTCCAACGTGGCCTTTCTTGTGAGTATTGACCAATGAGGTGCGTTTGATGATGCAAGACTCTGCCCATGTGTAAATGATCCCATGAATTGTCCTTTTTAGCCTTTAATTTCTATTTTCCCCAATGATTTGACCCTAGGTAAAAAGGAAGATGATGATGAATACCCATTTTTGACTGAGGGTAAAAGGGGGTAAGTTTGGGTAATTGGCAGTCAGTCTATCTGTTTGTATAATAAAAGTCCAAGTGTAAACTATTTTCCAAACTTGGCAAGATTGGTCCTTGGACTTAGCATTTGTGGGTTATGGGCTTAGGTTTTGGGCTTTGGGCTTATGGTTATTATTTTTGGATCCGGGTATGATTTTGATAGGTTTTGGCCCATTAGGCTTAGGGACTAATATTGTAATTTTGGGATTTTTGTCTTCTAGTGGGTTTGACTTTGGTTGACCTGAGTTGACTAAGATTTGACCATTGGTTGACTTTTTGACTTTGGCTTTGAATTCCCGGCTTCTTTTGTGCTCTTCCGTTCCTTGTGTTCGTGTTTGCCTGGTTTTAACCATTTTCTTATGGTTTTTGCTTTATCCGTACCTACACATACAAAACACAAAAAACAAGCATATCTTTGCCATTTTTATTATGTGTTTGGTCTTTATTGGGTTTATTTTGATATAAAATAGATATGTGTTTTCACACATATCAGGTACGCCTTCGGCTTCGATATTTTCGCGCTCATTCCATTTTCGTGCTCGGTTTTGTCCGTTTTGCTTCGTTTTTGTCCTTTAATGCAATATCCGTTACCTGCAAGACACAATTCACAATACAAACGAATACAATGCATTTTTCTGTATTTATTGGTCATTATTGGTCTTTTTAGTTTGTTTTATTAGGATAAAAGTATGTGTATTTACATACATACCAAAATCCCTCATACTAAGTTATTGCCGTGTCCTCACGCAATGTTATAAACACACTTAGAAAACCAAAAATTTCTAACCCCCTAGACTAATTACTTAGAAAAGTAGCTAAGTGTTCATCTAAGGGGTTTAAGAAATCACTAGTTTTAAAAAGCCTCCCGTTTAACCATTTTTATGTATTTATTATTATCATTCATACATATCATAACTACACAGAACAAGAAACACTAAAATGATAAATTCATCGTTCTTGATTTTTCACCCGCTCCAAACCAAGCTTAAAAACCAAATCATTGTTAAATACAAGTTAAAATGCTAATACTACTCATAAATGCTAATTGTGGATGCATAGATACTTTCTGCTCCCTTATTTCCGAAATCCTCTTCAGATTTTATTATTATTATTTGTGACAAATAAATTAATGTCTTATTTATATAAAGTAAACCCGGTTTAGACCACAATTAGTTTGAAATCCTTTCCTAAAGAGACGATATGGTGAGAATAAGGTCCACATTAAGGTTCTAATTTCGCATGATTTAGGGGTTATCCTTTTTATATAACCCCGGAGTCGAAATTTAGCTTTATTATTGTTATTATTGCAACATTACTAAACATCGGTCCTTTAGAAGGCCGCAACATCGGTTGTGAGCTGGCAAGATGCAGCAAACATATTTCGACCTCGGTAATTTCCTCGACCTTTTAGAAGGCTGCAACATCGGTTGTGATCCGGCAAGATGCAGCAAAACTTTTATCAGTCTCAGATTATTACTATGTGCCTTATTTAGAAGACTGCAACATCGGTTGTGAGCCGGCAAGATGCAGTAAACTTTTATCAGCCCACAGTTTTATTATTATTATTATTACCTCCACCCTTTAAACGACTACCACATCGGTTGTGAGCCGGCAAGAGGTAGTGGTCTTATTTCGGCTTCGGTTTATTACATAACTTATTATTATTAGCCAAATTTCAAGTCCTGAGGTTTTTTAACAATTGCCACATCGGTATGCGAGCCGACCATGGTCCAGGAGTCTATTTCCCCACAACACTAACAAAACATCTATGTGTACCTTACTTTCACCGGAAGGAATCTCTACGAAGTGATTTAAACTAAGAATCGCAAAAACATAAAGTAACTTTATTTATTTATTCAACAATTATATAATGTTTATTAAGCTTATGTGTAACATCCGGCAATTTTCGGAATTTTAAAGGACTATTTTACCCTTTGACTTTTGGGTCTGACTTGACTTTTGACTTTTGACGTCTTATTATCGCATAAAAACGATTACCGCGTAACCGGTAAAATTTTCGGAACATATTTTAATAATAAATCATATTTGTTATTACATACCTCGAGTACAAATTTATTTTTAAGCTTATTTGACTTGAAAACGAGAAAATATACATTATTCCTAAGTTGACTTATCAAAAACGAACCGCTAGATCACGTTTTCACGACTCGGACTCTAAAGCAATTTGATGTAAAACGACATTCCGGACAATTTTTAGTTTTGCCCGAGACACGAAAACAAGCAGAAGATGACTAAAAAACCCTCGCAAGGTTTTGGTAACCACACACAACGCGTACTGACAAAAAAATAATTATATTATATTAAATTATCATTTTTATTAAATAAACATATTTAATAAATTATTTAGCATTGTATTCAAAAGCGTTTGTTAATAACACGAATATTCGAGTTAAAATCCATTTCTTTCGGACAAGGCACCATCAGGATATCAAATAAATAACAAATATTTTTAAAAATATTATAAAAATATTTATGAAATACTATCAAGTAACTACTCATTTTCATTAGAAAAATAATTTGGAACGCAATGGTGCAAGCTTCGTGTTTTAAATCATCCGTTTCCTAGTTCAAACGAGTCCCGAACCGATAGTTAACAAAACTATATTAAAAACTTACACAATTAACCCTGGACTATTTGAGACTTGACACTTTTCTTATAACTTTTAATATATATATAAAAGTTATATATTTTTCTTTCATTTCATTTCAAACACAACACACATGCATATTCACACTTATCTATTTCTCTCAATTTTTCCGGTGAACTCCCGCCGCCGCCGAATTCCGGCAATCGGCCACCGCCACCGCCGCCGAAAAACTTTTCCGACGAGTTTCCGGCCGAAACCAAAAGTGTTTCTCATCACCCGATCTATCCGATCCACCATGTCACGCCCCCTCCCCTCGGGAAGCCACAGTTGCGCCGCCCTCCACCACCACTCACATCGTCACCACCACCCCCATTGCCATCCCCACCACCGCAGCCCCATCATCACACCACCATCATCACCCTACGGCAACCACCCACAAAGGTACGTCGGTTTTTATATTTCGCACCATCAAGGGTGCGTTCGGTTTGAAAGAGAACCAACAAAGGGTGCGTTTGATTTCGGCAGCCACCTAACAAAGGGCGTGTTTGGTTTTTCTTGACACGACGTAGGGTGCGTTTGTGTTGTTTTGTCAGCCGAAAGGGTAGCAGCCACCATCATGTGGTGCGGTTGGGTGGCAGCCACCACTGTAGGTTACGTTTGGTTTACTTAAAAACCCAAAAAGGGTGCGTTTATTTTATGGTAGTAGCTATAGGCTGCGTTTGGTTGTTAAAACCGCACCAAAGGGGTGCGTTTGGATCCGGGAACATCGAATAAGGGTGCGTTTGGCATAAGAAAACAACACAAAGGGGGTGTTTGGTTGGGCAGATTCATCATAAAGGTGCGTTTGGGTGTGCAGTTTGGCACTAAGGGTGCGTTTGGTGTAGTAGAAAAACCATACAAGGGTGTTTGGTTTGGCAGATTTGCCAAACGAGAGTGTTTGGCTTAGCAGTTAACACATACAGGGGTGTTTGGGTGAGCAGGAACGCACTAAGGGTGCGTTTGGTTTAGTAGAAAGACCAACAAGGGTTCGTTTGCTTTATACAATTGACTAATAAATATAACACGAGATTTATAAATTATAAATCGAAACTAAATGGTGGTTAATGGTTAAATAAATGTGATATTCATTACTTTGTTTTAGTTGATATATATAAATATATATAGATATTTAAAACAGGCGGGTTGTTTGGAAAGTGGAAAAACATTAGATTTTATAAATATGGGAAACGTTATATAATCGGAAAGATCATGACGAATTTTATATAAATTTCTTTATTTAGTAATGTTTTACTAAACCTCTATTATTTTAGAAACCCTGTAAAAGAGACTAAGTTATATTTTAAAGATATATTAAATTATAACTGTACAATAACTCGACAACGAATAAGAATTATACTTTTACAAATGAGACAACGATTTTAGCTACGATCCGTCAATATGACGAAATATTAATTTATAAAATATATTTTATAAATTCCTGACGAGAAGGTAAAATCATAACTTTTGTAAAAGCTTTACAAACATCGGTTGTTTAATTCATAACTTTAAGACGTGTGTCTACTTTTATGCAAGGACTTTTTATTAATTAAATTGGTGTCGAAATATTTTGTTTCAATTATTTTCTCACGTTCCTTATATAATACCTGTAAAGTATTATATACTTCACATAAATCTTTGGATTGTCTATCTTCGTTATATAATTCACGGTACGAATTATATACTTGTTCATTTTTCATATGTAATATATACGGAAATATATTACACACTTTGCGTTTACTTTCGATTTATTTTATTTAACCAACCACCAAACTATTACAACTTGGGAATCTAAATCTTTATCAACGTGTCGCGTTGACGTAACCATTCATCGGGAAACCCAAATACATTATCCTAGGCTAGTGGGTCTTAGCCGTTAAGATAAATCGCAACTTCTTGATCGAGCCGTTCCGGTTTCCGTTTGTGCTGTGCTTAATATGCGCATTCCCGCCAATCGTTCTACAACATCAATGTGAGTTTATAGCCCCATGTTTTACTTGTTTTACATATATTTTTGGGGTGAGAACATGCTTGTTTGCAAATGCATTTACATGGTTGATTACAAATTGGTTTACATACTCATATATATAGCTCGCTATGGGATACATTACTTGACTTCATTTTTGGACATGAATGCATACTTTACTTTTGAAATGATTACGGATTAGTTTAAGCGGATTGAACTGATAACAACAACATTACTGCCCGGGTGTTCTTGGAGGGGACACCGGTAACGGGAGTACATATTCTTTACATTACTGCCCGGGTGTTCTTGGAGGAGACACCGGTAACGGGAGTACATATTCTTTAAATAAATGCCCGGGTGTTCTTGGAGGGGACACCTGTGATGGGTACATACAAGTCTACGTCATAGCTTCATGAACTGTAAATCACTTGGAGGGTGAGCGCAAATGTTATGAAATAGATCTATTTGGGTGTGAATCTCCGTTCGGGTGATTAGCTATCACTGGGCAAACGAACGTTATATCATGTTGTCCACGCGAATGTTATAAAATAGATCTATTCAGGATTGACAATCCCCGTTCGGGTGATTAGCTATCATTAGGCAAACGAACGTTATAACTGGTCGGAATACGATTAGTTGGGTCTACAGGGCCAGCAATACATATACATGAATACTTGCGAGTTGTCCTGAATAAAGAGGCAATACATACTTTGAACAAAGGTGGTTCAACTCTACATACGTTTTGGTGACTATTTAGGGATTTAAATGGTCATGCTTGCTTTACAAATTTTGATTTCTAAAAATCAAACATACATTTTGGAAGAACATTTAAGGATTTAAACGGTCATACCTACTTTACGGAACTTTGGTTCAACATTTATACTTACAAAACCTATGAACTCACCAACTTTAATGTTGACACTTTTAAGCATGTTTTTCTCAGGTGAATTAGATGCTTGGATTATTTGATGTGCATTGGAGTCTAAACTGACAAGATTTCATTCATGGATTTCTACATACATACAAGTGATCAAATCTCGTTGTGTTAATTTCAAGCTTTTCATTGTGATGCAATTATGGGACAAACATTATATCAATTTCAAGGAAATCAACGAGATTACTTTTCAAACGACACATTTAGAGGTCGTTCTCTTGTATCTAGCGCTGTGTATTATGAAGTAACGCCCCCGGACACATTTCCGTTGCGACACGTTTTTGGGGGTGTTACAACTAGTCTTAAACCAGGGGTTCCCGATGTGACTGAAGAAGAATCATCTGAAAGTGAAGCTGAATCTTGGGGAAATGATGAAGATGATAGCAACAATGAACAAGACTCAAGTGGTGAAGACAGTGATCAAGAGAATGACAGTGATGATAACAAAACCCAATCAGACGATGAAAATGAATCAGATTCCGATCATGAAACTAAAGAGAATAAATCGGGTTCAGAGTCTGATCAATAAGAAAATAAAGAAGATGAAGATGATGAAGAAGAAGTGGAGGACGAGTTTGTAAAAACCCCGTCCAACGATTTTGATGATGAAGATGAAGCAAAGATTACTAATAAAGCTAAAGGTGATGAAGATGAAGAGATAGATTATACTACCAGTCAGCTCTACGATGATGTGGATATAAGGCTGAATGAACCAGTTGATACTAATAAAGGGTTTGTTCAAGAGGAGGGTACCGATGCTACAATGACTAACGTTCAACAAGGGAATGAAAATCTGGAGATCTTACAAGTCATAGAAGATGCTCATGTGACACTTTCTACTATTCCACAGAAGACTGAAGTCTCGGTTACCAGCTCTTCTCATTCATCTGACTTGGCGGCTAAATTCTTAAACTTTTCAGATATTCCCCACACAGATACTGAAATTGTTTCTCCAATGGATGTTCACGTCTATCATGAAGTACCAAGCCAGCAAACACCCACACTCCTTACAGTACCGGTCTCGGTTATCTCTGATTCTTCACTAGTATTCTCCACCGTCATCCCACAATCATTACCATCCTTCACTCCTACACAACAAAAATCAACATCCACACCACCACCAACTACTGAAGCTATAAATCCTCCATTTACACTTCCTGATTTTGCATCAGTCTTCCAATTCAACAACAGAGTCACAGCATTAGAAAAAGAAGTTGCAGAGCTCAAAAAGGATCCTCTTCACACTCAAGTGACAGCTTTAGTTGATGATCATCTAGATGCAAGGCTGGGAGCAACCAGAGATGAATTCATGAACTTCATTTCGGCATCACTCACTGCAAGGATCACAGAGCAAGTCAATAATCAACTGCCTTAGATTCTGCCAGAGGAAGTGTCTAACTTTGCCCCCCTAGTGATCCAAAAGATGCTTAAAGAGTCACTTGAAGACGCCGTTCTAGCCAAGGAGTATTCTCAACCACAATCTTCATATGAGGCTGCTGCAACGCTTACAGAATTTGAGTTGAAGAAGATTCTTATCGATAAAATGGATAAAAGTGAATCATATCTGGCAGCTCCTGAACATAGAGAATGCTATGAAGGATTGAAAAAATCATATGATCTCGACAAGACTATCTTCTCCACTTATGGTAAAGTGTATTCGTTGAAGAGAAGCCGAAAAGACAAAGATAAAGATGAAGACCCTTCCGCTGGATCAGACCGAGGGTTGAAGAAGAGAAAGACTAGCAAGGATGCAGCACCAGCAATAGGTGCTAAAGCTAAAGAATCACAGTCAGGCACATCCAAAGGCGACAAGTCTTAATCAAAATCTTCTGGAAAGTCTGTTCAGTCAGAGGAACCAGAGTTTGAGGTTGCAGATTCGAATATGCCATAAGATCAAGAGGAGAACCCAGGTAATGATGATGAAGAACCCAAGGAAAAGCTTGCATCTAAACGTGACTGGTTCACCAAACCTACACAACCTTAAGAACCTACTGATCCTGATTGGAATGTTGGCTAGACTCCACAACAAGGACAAAATCAAAGCTGGTTAATGACTCTTACATCTTCTGCTGAAAAACCGTCAAAGACCTTTGATGAATTGATGAGCACTCTAATAGAATTCTCTGTATTCATCATGAACGGCCTGAAAATCAACAATCTTACTCAAGAAACACTGTTAGGACCAGCGTTCAGACTTCTCAAAGGCACACGTTCCAATTATGCTGAGTTGGAATATGATATTAAAGAATGTTACAAGGCTCTTTCAGAAAAACTTGATTGAGAAAATCCAGAAGGTGGTGACTATCCATTTGATCTTACCAAACCCCTACCTTTAGTTATAAGTGTAAATCGTCAAAAAGTACCAGTTGACTACTTCTTCAACAATGATCTCAAGTATCTGCAAGGAGGAGTTTCGACAATGACCTACATGACTTCTGTTACAAAGACAAAGGCTGCTCAATATGATCTTCCAGGCATTGAAGACATGGTTCTAAATATATGGGTTCCTGTTAAAGTTGCATATGATAAACATGCATTATGAGAAATCTCACATTGGAGAGAACAATGTAAGACCTTCTATGGGTATACACGAGGCATGCAATCCACACATGATGTATATTCTACGAAACTTTTTCTGGCGGTAACTCAGGTCGAGGTAATGAGGAAACATAGGTATGGGTATCTAAAAGAGATTGTAGTAAGAAGAGCCGATAACGACCTTTACAGATTCAAGGAAGGCGACTTTCCACATCTTCGTATCAATGACATCGAAGACATGCTTCTCCTTGTTGTTCAGAATCGGCTTATAAATCTCTCGGGCGATGACGTTTCTGACTTTGCAATAGCATTAAGAATGTTCACCAGAAGCTTGGTTATTCAGAAGCAAGTTGAAGATCTTTAACTCGGAGTCGAAAGTTACCAGAAGAAGATCAATGTCACCAAGCCAGAAACTACCAAATCCGGAATTAGGAAAAGGGACCCATACACTCCATATCAAGACCCTCAAGGATTCATTTATGTCGACAACAATGGGAGAAATAGGTTGATGCGATCAGATGAACTCTACAAGTTCAGTGATAGAACATTAATTGGGCTTCAAACTTCGCTAGATGACATCACAAAGAATATCCGAATAGAGTACCTGCCAAAGAGAAGATGGAGTACATTGGAAAAGAAAAGAGCTAACATCATGATCAAGGCAATTGACAAGCAGCTGAAAGAAAGAAGGATGATGAGGAGTCTCGAAAAATTTGTTGGTGGAAGGGACTACGGAACTGACCTTCGGCTACTTCAACGAATAATATGACTTCGTCATATTGTGTTCGTCATCGTAAGGTCATTTTGTATACTTCATAAACTTGTGAATATGTATATATGTAGTGTCGACTTAAAAATTAGGCATATATAGTGTTTGAGTATGAATTTTTAAGAATTTCTTAGTAAATTCAAAAAATTTCAAATTAACATACTCAAACACCATATAATACCCTCATAAGTTGAGGGGGAGCATTAATATGTTCCATAATTGGCTTGTTAATAATTGGATATTTCTCTCCCCAAATGCATATATATTTTATCAATTAATATCCTAAATATTAAAAGATTTAACATTTTTGATAGGGGAGAAAATGTGATTAAAATATATGGCTAATAATGTGATTTTTAAGATCTCAAGTGTATGCTTTCCCATATATGTGCTAAACTTTTTCGATTAATCGATGCATATATGAAGGGGGAGCAAATGGTTAAGTGATGGCTGAAATGTGGAAGTACCAAAGACCGACCATTTAAATTACTGTATTAGAGTTATAAGGTGGTTAAGTTTAGGTATCCATTCCCATGATCCAGTCAGAACCAGAGGGATCTACCCAGGGATATTCCACTAGATAGTGTAGAAGTCCATAGGTATGAAAAAAGGAGTAAAGTGAGATTAAGGAAAAAGTGCCGACTGAGATGGAGCTAGTACTGGAACAAACCCAACAAGGTACTAGTTATGAAGTCTCGGTAAGTGCTGGAGGGGTTGAAGAATTAAAAAGAAAAGTTAATATAAAGGGTGAAAAGAAAGAAGCCCTCCTTACACTTAGGCAGAAACCGGGTCAATACATTTATTGTCTAGAATCACAAAGATGATTGCTGACATTGAAGACTGACATCATGGACCCAGTGATGCAATGCACAATCCTCCCTAGCCAATCAGAATCCCTCAAAAGATTTCTGTTTCATTTCTCATGGAGATTACACGCATTTCTATCAACCTTCTCACTCCGAGCTAGTTGGTATTAAAAAGGTGGCAGTCCGCTCCAGCCTCTGATCACTAAACCAAAAGTGCACTATTGAGTCTAGAGCCAAGAGATCATCCATAAATCTTATTAGGACACTTGTCAAAATTATGCTTGCTAATTCACATAATGTGAAAAACAAGAAATATGTATAAAGAGTCTTACGCATTATCCTTGTGATTTTGCCAGAACATCCGAGTGATACTTAAGTATTCACAGTGAAGATGGAAATCCTGCTTGAGCCAACATCAAACAAGGTCTTGGTAGGTGACTTATGAGATCCTATACGGATCGAACTTGTGATACTGGATATCGATTCGGTCCAGCTTATGAATTGACGAATGAATTTTGAAAAAGATAAAACTGTTGGTGTGTCTTAAAAACCGTTTACATTTTGACACACCGACTGATTTTCTAAATCGATTTTCAATCTTATGTCCATGGGAAGCCTCAAAAGGGTATCTGGACGTAGGAAAGCTGAACACGAATTGACGGCTTAATCAGGAAGATAGTATCTTACCGGTTCACTCTTACCGTGTTGTCTGCTTTGAGACGCTCTGGTAATGAGAATGGCTAGTGCAGCTGCGAAACCCTGTCAAGGAGATTCTTTGGAATTCTACCGGATCACATGCAGTATTTATACTGAATAACGGGGAACCATGGTTGTTACAACTGTATTCGACGAAGTGACAAAGCCACTTTCGTCCATATATGTTGTTTATCACTAACCCATTTATGCAGATTTCCTGACGGTGGTAGCAGTTTCCCGATGACAAGTCGAAGCCAATACTACATGCTCATACTCGACCAACATATATAAAGACATCATGAAACCTCAAGTACATGTTTCAAGACTTTCGCTACTCTGATACCGTATGTCTTTCTTGAAGCGACGAAGTGTTAAAGTTAAAGAATATCAAGAAAGATGGTTACACTCGCTTTCAACATCAAGAATAGTATGAGCATGTTGGTCCAGAAGTCACAAGATCACAAGAAGGCAAAAGATCACAAAATGATGATAAGAGATTATGCTTGGTTAATAATCTCAAAGAAGTTCTAAATCACATTCATATCAAGTCAAAGATACAAGTCAAAGCCTAAAGTCAATGATCACTACATCAATTCACAAGATAAAGATTAAAGTTAAAGACTACGAGCTCAAGACTGAAGTCAAAGCATAGTATGCTAGGTTTTAATTTTTGTAAATTGGAGTGACCTCCCTTAGGGGGAGATTGTTAGGAATACGAAAAGTATTGGTCACTTCCAATATAGATAGTCGTAGCTCATAGATTAATCATATGTAATGTTAGTAAGCTAACCGGGCCAAAGACACATAGAAAGCCCATGTTTAAGCCCATGGCCGGTTATAGCTTGAAGTATTTATACCCTCTCCACACATGGAGAGGGTGTTGGTTGTTCATTTTCTCACACATACTTAATCTAATATTCTCTTCTTTGTTTCTCTCTCTAAGTGTTCATCCAACCACCTCTTTCTCTCTCTAAAACTCTAAACGAATTCCATACTAAATGTGTTAAGATATTCTACAAGGGAGTACAATTTAATGCAGTTAAATTTACAATGTGATGCAGAAAAATATACAATTTAATGTAATAAAATTTACACTAATGAAGTGAAATATACAAATTAATGCAATAAATTATACACTGTGATGCGGTAAAATTTACAATGTGATGCAGTAAAGTTTACATATTCATGTAAAAGATCAGACGAACACGTAAAAAATTGACGAAAACGTAAAAAAAACAAACGAAAACGTAAGAAACAGACAAAAACGTAAGAAAGCAGGCGAAAACGTAGAAAACAGACAAAAACTTAAAAAAACAGACGAAAACCTAAAAATTAGACGAACACGTAAAAAAACTGACGAAAACGTAAAAAAACTGACGAAAAAGTAAAAAAACTAACGAAAACTTAAAAAAACAGGCGAAAACGTAAAATAACTGACGAAAACGTAGAAAACGGACGAAAACGTAAAAAACAGGCGAAATCGTAAAAAAACAGACGAAAACGTAAAAAACAGGCGAAATCGTAAAAAAAGACGAAAACGAAAAAAAAACGAACATAAACGTAAAAAACAGATGAAAGCGTAAAAACTCATACCAGCACGTTAAAAAACTGACGAAAACGTAAAAAACAGACGAAAACGTAAAATAACTTACGAAAACATAAAAAAAACGGACGAAAACGTAAAAGAACTGACGAAAACGTAAAAAAAACGGAGGAAACGTAAAAAACTGACGAAAACGTAAAAAAACATATGAAAACGTAAAAAATGAATGAAAACGTAAAAAAACAGACGAAAACGTAAAAAAACAGACGAAAACGTAAAAAAACGGAGGAAACGTAAAAAAACTGACGAAAACGTAAAAAAACAGACGAAAACGTAAAAAAACTGATGAAAACGTAAAAACAGACGAAAACGTAAAAAACAGATGAAAACGTAAAAAAAAAGACGAAAACGTAAAAAACGAAAGAAACGTAAAAAAAGGCTGAAAACATAAAAAATGAACAAAAACGTAAAAAATAGATGAAATCGTAAGAAATGGAAGAAAACGTCTGTAAACGTATAAAAATGTCAAAAAAACCATTAAATAAATAAATGGAGAAGA
>BQNB010114888.1:0-21667 GCA_026074375.1 Tanacetum coccineum
TAGAGGATCCACAGAAAGACAAGACATTGCTCAAAGAGACTTGGATAGGTTAACATGTGAAGATACCAAGGACTTATGGCGGTTCATCCTTGTGTTCAGCAGTGCCTATCCCGGGGTATTACAAAAACAACAAGAAAAGGTATGGGATAAGGAAGGCAAGGACATATAAAGGAAAGCCACATGGGTCCCATATAAAAATGTTCAAAAACAAATACAAGGATGACAGAGGAAAAGTCAGAAAATGCAAATGTTTTGTGTGCGGAAAAGAAGGCCACTTTGCAAGAGATTGTAAAAGCAAAAATGGGAACATCGCAAGATCAGCTGTATATCAAGAACTTAATATACCAAAAGAATGGGATATAGTTTCAGCAGATTTTAGCGACAAAAGTAGTGTTTATAGTATCTCTGAAGGAGAAGGGGAATTCCAAGCAGGTACCGCAATTGGAAGGGAAGAATACATGTTCATGGTCAATGAAAAAGACTATGAGGAAGAAAGCGACAATGAAGAAGGCACAGCCGGCGTGGTACGATGTTAAAACAACAATTTCTAGTTTACGATAGATGTTCACGGATTCAAAAGACCTGTCGAGAAATTTCTTGGTTTTGGTATATTTTTGAAAAAATTTTTGATTTATATTTTGTTTTTCTAGGTTTTTATATTTGTTCTATTTTTCTTTTTTAATAATATTTTTAATAAATCCCACCACCCGTTGCGCGCCACCGCCCAACCCCCTAGGCAGCGCGTCAAGCTTTGACCCCTTCCTCATCCCTTGACATACTGTTAACTCCGCGTCCAGTACAATCTACTCAGACCCCACGTCACCAACCCAGAGAGACTGACAAGACTACTTAAACCAAACTTTCGATAAAGCTTAAGTAAACAAGTCAGCTAACTGTAATCAATTCTGACAAAGATAATTCAACAATACCCTTTTCAACCTATGCCTTTATGAAATGTGAGAAATCTGACATCGATTTGCTTGGTACGGGAATGCTGTGAGCAGGATTGGCAAGACTGGCTATTCACCTTTGAGTCACAATAACATAGTCTTTTATCACAGTGAAGCCTAAAATCTGTGAGCAGAGTTCTCCACCATAGAACATGTTCGCACCAAGCAGAAAAAGCTCACATACTGGGCTTCTACTGAAGACATTTGAGGTGCAGTCCGCTTATTGGATGACCAGCTGACTAGCTTATCACCTCCTAGAAATTTTATTCCACCAGATGTGCTTTTACGTTTATCAAGACATCCCGCGTGATCCAAATCTAAAAAAGTAGTTAGTTTGAAACCGGTTGTCCTTCGATACCATAGAACCCATGTTTAATGGAGTCTTTAAAGGTACCTAAAGATCCTTATTATAACCGCAGTGAGATATTACTCATTCCGTTTCTCTGATAGCAATCACAATACATCGTTCAATGACAATATCTGTCCTACTTGATGTTAAGTACATGAGTGTTGCACCATTACTAAACGATATTTCGTTTGGTCGACCAGAGTGCCCTCAAGTCAGCATCAAGGTGTTTTTTGTAGCCATTGGAGTACCAACTGCTATCACCTGATGCATACCATGCTTTTTACGTATCTCTTGAGCCAAACTTACTTGGTTTATGAAGATACCACGAGGATTGGTAGATCCTGAATTCCTAAAAAAATATCAACCCCCCCATCATAGACATATCCAAACATGTTTGTTCAGGTATTTACCCAAATCATTTTGAAATTTTGGGTTCGTAGAACCAAAAAATTATTTCCATCACATAATTTAACACAAGCAATATGTCCTTCCCCCTGTTTAGATATGAACAAAGAAAGAGTTGGATTAAATAGAACCTTTTGAGAATCCTTCGGATACCAGGAAGTTGGAGAGTTCATCATACCAACGCTCTTGGTGCTTGTTTGAGACAATAAAAGCCTTTCTAAGAACGGAAACTAACTTTGTCAAGATGATATGGGTCAACAATCCAGCTGGTTGGTTTTACGTACACTTCTTCCTTCAGAGTTCAGTCAAAGAAATGTTGTTTTAAATGTCCATTTGGTACACAGATAAATGATTTGGTGTGCAGCATACCCAATAGAACATCCGTACAGCTTCCAACCGAGTCAACTGGTGCAAGATGACCTTCAGAACATTCCAATTCCTACCTTTTGAGCATATCCATTAGCCCAAGACGAGATTTGTTGCGAATGACAGTATTTTCCTCATCACGTTGTATTTTTCCAGAGCCACTTTAAGTTATGACATTTTTAGGCAAAGTGGTCTGTCGGACTATTTCACATACAACTAATCATTAAACTGATGAATTCTTCCTCAATGATTCAATCCATCATAATCAGCCATGGCTACTTGATGTACTGTTGGTTCGGTTTTGACTCACGGTAGATTGCGAACATACCATCATCGCCATCTGTTTCCTAGTTGACGTCTTGTTCTAACTGATTGAGAAAGATTTCTAATGACTTGTTCTAATGATGATCCTTTTATGTCCAAAAACGTGTGCGGAAGATGGTGTGTGATAAAAAGTATCATGTTTGATGAAATCAAGATGACGAGACTGAATGTCTCCCCCTGTTCTTGTACCGGTGTAACTGAATAAGTTTGATAAATTCATCGTCGTCAAATTGTGCATTTTCTGTATGGTTTCTGCTTGGATTAATTGTAGTTAAAACCCGAATTTAAGGTCGCAGTACAATATGAACTTTTTAATAAATTTTTTTTTATATAATCTCATTTTATCATGTTAATCGATTTTTATTAATATCGATCAATTTAAAACCCCTCGCGAATCTAACGGATTTAAAAATTTATCCATATTTAACGATCGAGAAACACCCACGAATCCATATTCGGGCTTGAGTGCTAATTATTTTTATTTTTTTAAGAATATATAGTCTTATCCTCGTGTTTTAAATTGCACCCAGTCAATAATCCGCGAATTTTAGGAAAAAGTATCAGACTATAATATGATAATAGGGCCCAGATTATTAGTGTCCATTAGTTAGGCAAAATTTAGTCCATGAAACCCTTCCCCCTCTCCTAGGCCGGCGGCCCAACACAAGACACCCCTTATTTTTTTTTTATAATCTTGGTCCATAGTTACTTAAGGCCTACAAGTCCTAAATAGAGCCCAACAAGGAAAATAAAAACCCACTCTCTTCCCCTATTATAACATCCACCGACACACACATAACCCAAACACAGGAAATCAAGTTTCTTCTCCCTCTCATCATCACTGTACGAGCCAACAAACCATAAAACCTTCACTATCATCCATTAAAACTTCTTGAAATCATCTCTTCTTCACACCAAAAGATCCCTAAAATCATCCTCAAACTATCCCCATAACTAATTTCACCATTCATGGATTTGTAAAAAAATATTAATTTTCAAGAATCTTGAGTTTTTAAGAGATTAATTGGAATTGAAGGTGTAGGAGCATCAATGGTTCAATTCTAGGTGATTACAAGCAAGATTACTCAAGAAAATTAGAGGTTTTTGATTGTTGGGTTGATGAGGTCAGGCCAAGAAACCCTACCCACCTAAGGTTTGTGTTTGATCCTTTAAACCATCATTGAAGTAAAAAAAAATACTTTTCTTGAACCTCTTTTATTGTTTTGTATTTCTTCTAAGGGAATGCAAGTCCTTGATTATTGTTTTTTATAACATGCAAGTCATGATTATGGTGAATATAATTCAGTGGGATATAGTGATGAAAATAGGTGTTAGATGATTTACTTTACTTGAATGATTATAGCCATTTATTGGATCAATAGTTGGATTCGGAGGTTTATTGATTGTAATTTGGAAGTAGAATGGTGGGACTGTTTCTGGACAGCAGGTAAACGGGGCTTGTTCTCCCAAATTTTGGCCTGGAACCTGTAAGATAATTAAATGGGTGAATAGATATGGGTATTAGCATTATGTGCGAGTTGGATGCTCAACCAATTCCTCCGTATGAGGGAGATATGGTCAAAATACGATCATTGGGTCAATTCCCTGGACATTCGATTAAGCAAGCATGTAATGTCAGGGTTTTATGAGCTAAAATTTAGGGTTAAAGCATGGGTCACATGCAAGACATCTTTATATCAGCTCTAGCTTTTGGCCTCACATTCATTGCTATTTTAGTTTAGGATTTATGACAAAAACGGCAAGACCAAGAAATTCAGTGAAAATTTTGGGTAGAATTAGGGACTGTTTCCAGATCAGTAGGAAAACGTGGGATTTATCAAAACTTTTGGCTAGGGTCAGTAAACCAAAAGACAATGGTTGGATAGATATAGGATCTTAGGTACAGTGGGCGAATTGGAACGCTTTTGTAAATCGATTCCGGATGAGTGGAGATATGACCTTTTTACGTAAGAAGGGCAAATCTGGAGCTGCTGTTGGGAAACTTGTTTTGCTCCAGGTTTTTGTACAGTGGGTTGAGGTTTTAAAACATGGTTAATCACTAGATATTATAAGCTTTCACCTCTCTTTGGATTCAATGTAAAATCTATTATAGAATATGATTTATGGCCGAAACCGTAAACAGTAAAAATTCATATCACATTCCCTGTTTTGAGTTTATAGTTTAGTAAAAATCCATTATCCTCTTGCTATGGTAAATGGGTATGAATGGTTGGCTTAAAAGTTCAGTAGAACTAGACTCAGTGAATCGAGGGAACCTTTCTAGGGTGAAAACCTCATGTTTCATATCTTTTCGGATTAGGAGATAATGGATCCATGAAAACTAGACAATCAATGTAGGGTTTTACGGTCTTTTGTCCACATGAATTATATAATTGTTTCTTTTTCATATGTAATATATACGGAATATATTACATACTTTGAGTATTCTTTTCGGTGTATTTTATTTAACCACCCACCAAACTCATCCAACTTGAAACCTCAATCCTTTATCAACGTGTCGCGTTGACGTAACCAATTATCGGGGAACCCAAATTCATTATCCTAAGTAGTAGGATATAGCCGTTAAATTAAGCTGCATCTTCTTGGTCGAGCTGTTCCATTCTCCGTTGTGCTGTGATTATTATTTGCATTTCTGCTAGTTTCTCTGCAACATCAAGGTGAGTTCATAGCCCCACCTTTTCATTTTTAATGGTTTTCTTAAACTATTTTTGGGGTGAGAATACATGCTTGTTTTACCGAATAACTTATCGGTTACTACTACATAAGCGTTACATGAATGTTTTTACTAAAGCTTTTGCTTGCCTACCACATGATTTCTAATACATGTTTGATACATGCTTGTTTTACCGAATAACTTATCGGTTACTACTACATAAGCGTTACATGAATGTTTTTACTAAAGCTTTTGCTTATCTACCACATGATTTCTAATACATGTTTGATACATGCTTGTTTTATAAACTGGACACAAGAAACTTTATGGTATGCTGGACCCAAATATGAGATCAATTGCATGAGTAGTTATTGCCAAAAGACCCCACATCATGAACTGTTAATTGCCTATAATGGGTGAGCGCTAGTACAAGTAAATAGATCTATTGGGTTTGACAGCCCTGTCCGGGGGTATGAATCGAATCCTTTCGAGCACCCAGTCAACGGACAATTTGTATTTAGAAGTTAGGTATAAGGCAATAATACCTAGTTATGGGGCAACATGAATTACATACAAGATATGTGTTAACGTCAAGGCTTCGGTGTCATGAGCTCAATGCAATCAAGATGAATTGATACATTGTATTCGTTGCAATGTATTCTGTTGAATTATACTTTGAAATACTGTCGCTGGCTGATCTTAAACCTTGTGGTCCACTATTGAACATTACTTGATTTATTGAAACATTACTTGGATTTCGATAACAATTCTTCTAAATGTTGTAACGCTACTTTTCTTACAGAAATATTTCTTGAACTATTTCAATACTGCTTTTACTTAAACCTATGAATTCACCAACATTATTGTTGACGTTTTTGCATGTATTTTCTCAGGTTATTATATTGCTAGCTGAGCATTGGGAGCATTTGAGTCGCGTGGATATCAAAACTTAAAGGACTCGGTTTTCTTCACATTCGATAATCATTTATCTTTAAAATATACATTGAATCATGTTTGAACTCTTTTAACTTGGTGAAAAGGAAATTATTGGGACCTAAATTTACTCTGATTTATTTAAATCGAATGTGACATTTTATCAAACGTCCCTTTTGAGGTCGTTTACTGTAACTTGTACTTTATACTATGAAGTGGCACCCCAAAGTGGTATTCCGCTGCGTTGTGATTTTATGGGGGTGTCACAGATTGGTACCAGAGCACTGGTTATAGAGAACTAGGTCATTTTCAAAACCTAAACTATAACCGTTTTTCGAAAAAAAAATAAAAAATTAAGAGTCTTTCACCATTGTCCGATATCCATGCGCGCTTGCTCCCAGGTAACTTATACGCTCTCTTTTGCTCTTTTATTAATATTGCATGAATAACTAGTATATAATCCTTGATTATGATTTCGCTCTCCTACGTCCATCTTATGACGTCATACTATTTGCCTTATATCGGTCGGTTATATATTGACCACCCCGATTATTGCGTACTTCCTGTTTTCTTGGCCAACCTACCCCCTAACCTTAACGAGTTCGCACCAGCTGCGGAGGCAGCACCAGACAACATAAACGGTTGGGTTGAAGAGGAAGACCCAGAAATGGAGGAAGAGGAGGAAAATCCGGAAGAAGATCCGAAAATGGAAGAAGAAGAGGAAGAGATGAATGCTGATGAAGAATGGGACGGCCCAGAGTGGATACTTCCTTATCAGGGGGCAGACCCACTTTACCCTCCGCCACCTGCATCTGACTCTGAGTCTGAGATTGAGTTTAAGGAGGCTGAGGCTGAGGCTGAGGCCGAGGCTGAGGTTGCACCAATACCACCTCCTGTGCCTGCTAATCCTATACCTGAGGCTGTTACCATCGGTACTGGCAGACTAATACCACTTAAGAGACTCTTTACTGACACTCAGGTTTGGACAGGAGCATAATCATCTTCTGCCGCTGTTGGTCATAACCCTAAGGATCCCACTCCGAGTCATATTAGGAGTGATCTGGATGGCACATTTCATCGCGGGTAACGACGATAGAGGATGATGACATGCAAGCAAGAACAAATGACTGAGAATGAGTTAGACTGTAGTTGGGGTTGAGAACCCTACTAAAAGAAGCCTAGAGAGAGGCATGATCATGATGACACGGCATTACCGATCACTTGACGCGTTGGTCTATACGGTTTTAAGACATTACCAACCCGCGCGTCTGCAGTATCAAGAGCCGCCATAAATCTCTCCCTGAGACTCTATTGGCCTCCTGTTACTCATACTGATCCAAGAGAATCCGAATATTGCCGCACTGATGCTAGCCACTGCTCCTGCTGACTGAAACATGATGATTCACCTACCCAGAAGGAGACTTCACCATCTGAGCCACAAGGATCTCCACCTCGTGACTCTTAGTAGTTTAGTTTTATTAGTAGTATCTTTTATTCTGTAATCACTAAACTGAATCTTCAGTTAGTAAAATTGATGCCGTTGGTTGTAACGATTCATATCATTTTGCGAAACTATGCAACTATGTGTTAACTCTTTTTGGTAATGAATGATGAAAATGGCTATCTTTTGATTTACTACTTGGTGTTGTTGGATTGTTGTTATTATTGGTTCACTTGTATATGATGCGATTATGTCATTATATAAATACTCATTGAGGCTTTCTCTGTATTGTGATAGAATCATGGCACCAAAAGCAATGAACCAAGCTGCGATTGAGCGACTCATCACTAAGAGGGTCAATGCGGTTATGGAGGCAGAGCGAGAAAGGCAGGTAAACGCAAGGGGACAAGGAAACAATGAAGCTGGGGGCCAAGGTGGGGCGCCAACCGCTCGAGAATGTACCTTTTCGGGATTCATGAAATGCAACCCTACGGTCTTCCATGGACACGAGGGAGCTGTTGAGCTAAGTAGGTGGTTTGAGAAAACAGAGATGGTTTTTAGGATAAGCGAATGTGCTAAAGCGCGAAAGGTCAAATTTGCTGCTGCCACACTTCAAGGGCGTGCCTTGACGTGTGGAATTCCCAAGTTGCAACGATGGTATTAAAGTGCTAAACATATCGTTGACTGAAATGAGAAGGTTAATGACATAGGAGTTTTTGTGCGCCCATTGAGGAAGTTTATCGAATGTAGCACGAACTATGGAATTTTAAAGGTCAAGGAGTTGACAAAACTGCTTACACTAATCGCTTTCATGAGCTGGTTCAACTATGGTCCGGAAATGGTCTCGACGAAATGCAATGAAAATTGAAGCTATATCCCTGGAATAACCTGACAATATTTAAGGGAACAGTTAATTGGATCCAAACCCACAGCCCAAAATGAAAGTTGTGCGCATGACACATGCCCTAATGGGACAAAAGCCTCCAGCTCGAATAGAAAGTATTTACGAGGTTAAATAAAAGGAAATGGGAAAGCTCACAAGGTGGTAACAACGGTAACAACAGAAACAACAACAGGGACAACACTCGCCATAACCAGCAAAATAATCAAAGGCAGGGTAATGCACGAGCAATGACCACTGCCCCTGCTGAGCAAGGTGGGTATGCTGGAAACAAACTGCTCTGTAATCGCTGTGGAAAGCATCACTTTGGTTATTGCAAGGTAGTATGTAGCAACTGTGGAAAGCCAATGCCATACGACACAGATGAATGGGCAAAGCTATAGCTACTGGGTGCTAACCGCGACCAACCGTGACGTGTTATGAGTTATGGAAGAAAAGTGGAACACACAAGGAACTATTGTCCGAAAGAAAAGGGATCCACACGGGAGAGGAAGCTCGAGTCGGGCTTAACGTTGATTAGAGATGCTGAAGAAACAGCAAAGGACCTAAATGTGGTTACGGAAGTTTCTACTCAACAATCGTTATGCTAACTCGTAATTATTGGACTCAGAACTAGACAAAAGGCTTCGTGAACACTAAGTTTTTAGGTCACTTGATTGACATTAATCCAGTTAGACTAGAACACTAGCATATGAAAGAGGAATTGTCGATGGAAGGGTCGCTAGTACTAATACTAATCCAATCCAAAGAGGATGTACCCTGAAACTTAATTAAACCACTATTTAAAATTGACCTTATGCCCATTAAGCTGGGAACTTTTGACGTAGTTATTGGGATGGATTGGTTAGTTGATCAAGACGCCGTTATTGTATGTGGAAAGAAGGTAGTGCATATACCCATCAAGAATAAGATGCTGGTAGTTGAGGGTGACCGTGGTACGTCCCGATTGAAGATAATATCCTGCAATAAGGCCAGCAAATACATCGAGAGAGGACATCAGTTGTTCGTGGCACATGTAACCGAGAAGGAACCAAAGGAGAAACATTTGGAAGATGTACCGATGATTCAAGATTTCCCCGAGGTGTTTCCTGATGACTTATCGGGACTCCCACCACCTCGGCCAAAGTGGAATTTTAAAATTGAACTGTACGCGGGTGCTGCACCTGTAACGCGCATGCCACGAACCGAATTGGCACCATCCGTGCTGAAGGAACTCTGGTCAGACCAGACTGCAAGAGTTATCAATCAGAAAAGGGTTTAATTTCATCCAAGCTCGTCACCCATAAGGGGGAGCTCTAGTGTTTGTTTCGTTAAAAATAAGGACCGGATCATACCGTATGAGCCCGAATATTCGTGAGCTAAATAAGTTGACAGTCAAGAATCGGTATCCCCTTCCGAGATAGAAGACCTGTTTAGATCAACTTCAAGGGCTCAAAGCGTGTACTCAAAGATTCGTTCTCGGTCTGGTTATCACAGCGCGAGAGCTCCGCATTAGAGAAGAATACATTTCCCTATTACTTCTTTTTTGACTAGGTACGGTCACTATGAAGTTCAAGTAATAGTTCATTTGGTCCTAACCAACTCCGTCCTGCGGTATTCATGGATCTAATGAATCGAGTGTGCAAGCCATACCTCTATAAATTTGTGATCGTATTCATTGATGACATACTTATCTACTCTAAGAATAAAGAAGAGCACGGAAAACATTGGAAGATCATTTTAGAGTTACTCAAAAATGAGCAATTGTACGCCAAATTCCCGAAGTGCAATTTCTGGCTTGAGTCGGTGCAATATCTCGGTCACGTGATCAACAATAAAGGTGTTCACGTGGATCCTGCGAAGGTTGAGGCTATCCGAAATTGGTCCTCCCTACAACACCGAAAGAAGTCAACAATTTTTTAGGTTTTTTGTGGTCCGAATTATTTTAACCGAAGATTCATCGAAGGTTTTTTCGTTCAATATTCCAAGCCTCTAACTAAATTGACCGAGAAGAACAAAAAGTATGAATGGGGTACGGAAGTAGATGAGGCGTTCCAAACTTTGAAGCAGAAGTTATGTTCCACTCCTATCCTAGCGTTGCCTGAGGGAACTGAGGACTTCGTTGTATACTGTGACGCGTCGCACAAAGGTTATGGAGCTGTTCTAATGCAGAAGGAAAAAGTGATAGCATATGCCTCTCGACAACTGAAAGAAACATCAGGTGCGCGCGCGCAGCACACACCCATTGATTTGAACTAGGTGCTGTAGTGTTTTGCACTTAGACTCTGAGACATTATTAGTATGGTACAAAGTGTACTGTGTACACAGATTAAAAAGAGTCTACAGTACATTTTAGATCAAAAAGAACTCAACATGAGACAACGGCAATGGATTAAACTTTGAGTGACTATGATTGCGAAATCCGTTACCATCCTGGTAAGGCCAACGTAGAGGCCCGAACGCCTTGAGGTCAAAGGACAGAGAACCAATAAGTGGATTAAGATCTTTAGTAATGACAACACAGACAATTTACCTGAGAGAATACTCACCATCGTAACTACGGGAGGAGATTGATTTTCAATAGGTTCCACAAGATTAAATGGTTCAACAAAAGTCGGTGGGACTTGTTGTTGTTGACGGTTAGAATTACGAGATTGAGAACGAGTGCGCATGCACTAAAATATAAAAAAAATTATACTAATTTTTTTTCTATTTTTTTTAATATTTTTTTTGGTTTTTTCAACAACGTATTCACAATACATTTTAATAACGGACAATGAGATAAGACATTTAAACCTAATAATCAACCCGCTTCTCGGTAACTCTTCAAAGAGAAAAACGCACAAAGGAGCGGAAGAGTAGGAAAGCGTGAAGCTATTAAAAACCTTTCTCCTTTAGGGTCGTAGTTCCTAGGAACAACCCGCCTTATACCCCTCTTATAGTTTGTTTAACTTTCAAAGGTGAGCCGTACTTCGCGAGAGACACAAAAGGTAAGTTTTTTGATCTTTGGTTCGGGAACTTATTAATGATAAAACTTTAATTGAAAGTATTATATTGATGGTGAATTTTATTTCTTTTTTACGGACAATGTTTTTAATTTTTTGATTTTTTTTATATTATATATATACTAATAAAAGAAAATTCTTTTTTTAAATGAAAATAAACAAAATAACTTCACACGGAAGGATCTTCAAACACAAATTGTCAAACGACTCAACTATCGTATACAATCCTCCTCAGCAGCGGCGCCAGAAATTGATTGGACTTGACTCAACCCTTTAAATTATAAATATAAATATATAAATAAATATATAAAATATACTTATAAATATATAATATAAGGGATAAGAATCAAAAATCTCTCAATGTAGTAAACCGGGAGTATGATTCCCGGGTCGTTATCCCCAACGAGGAATGCAATTGAAAGTCGAGAGTCGTTTTGATAATCGATGCTTGAATGGAACAAGATTATGATTGGATTTCTAAAGCTACGGGAAAATTAATGCAAACACTTAAAAACAATTAAGGGAAAACAAATTTTAACTAAAAACGTTAACGGGAATTCAATAAAACGCGACAAATAAGCAAGCATACTAAAATTAAACCCTAAATGATTTTTTAAACTTTTTCTAATCCTATTTGACTATTTGAAAAGAAAACGCTAAGGAAATTCTAAAACGAGAGGGTTTAAAGCTTAAAAATGAAGAAAACGAGAACGGGAACGAAATCCCGTTCTTTAAAAAGTGAACTTTCAAAATATTAACCCTACGAAAGTAAATTTCAAACCTAAGCCTAAAATATGATAAAAGAAAATTTTATAAAAAAGAATTTTATTTTTTTGATTATTTTTCTATTTTTTATAATTTTTTAAAGTTTCAAACAAAATTAAATGATTAAAAATACAAAACTTACTCTAAAAATTCTAGGAAAATTTCTAAAAGTGTATTAAAGTAAGACTGATTTAATAAAAATGCTAACTAAAAATTAGCTCGGGAAATAAGTCTTAAAAGCTGAAAAATAAGCTACGGCTTATATTTTTAAAAGGAAAAAGAAAATGTGTATAAAAGAAAACTAAGGGGAAGTTTGTTTGAAAAAGACCCAAGGGCGCAGTTGGAAAGTGTGTGTGTAGTGTGAGACGTGTGTGTGCAAAGCTAGAGGACACAGGTTCGAATCCTGCCTCTAGCTTTTTGCTATTTTTTTTTCAAAACTTTTTGAACAAAGTTGTAAAACAAATAAGAATAAGCAAATCTTATAAAAGAGACTTTTTGTAAAAGCTAGAAAATAAGCTAGAAAATGGGCTAAAAACAGACAGAAAACAATAAACTACTTTTTTGGACCTTTTTCAAAACTTAAGAAACTTAAAAACTGAAATAAGCTAAACTATGGCTAAATAAGCTATCCCTATCTTAAAACTACCCTATTAAGCTAAACTGAGCTATAAATGAGCTAAGTGGATAAGCCATAAGCTGAATTATCAAATAAGCAATTTATTGAAAACTGAAATCCAAACAGACAACTTAGCTACTTTTGAGCTTAATTTTAAGCAGGTAAAAGGAACCTTATGGCAAAGAGACTTATATTTCTAGAAAGCTTATCCAAAAGACTACTCAAATCAGCTTTTGAAACATAGTTTGAAAATCAAGAGAACAAGGAAAAAGCTTGTTGAAAACTGCTTAAAGACTCAGCATATACTGAATTCACTTTTTATTATGAAAAGACAAATTGCTGAATTTGAGCTTAAAAACAGATAGCTTAATGAACTTTTAAAAGCAAAATAAGCTGAAATAGATCTACTATTACCTAAAATCTACTTGTGAACAAAATTTGAAATTCTAAAAACTATTTTTACCTGCTGATTTTTAAGTTAGAAAATGGCTATTTGTCTATTTTCTCTACTGATGCAATTGACCACTATACTAACCAAAACTTAAAGCCATTAAGTGCAGGCCTACAAACTTGATTTGAATATCATTTGAACACCTGAATAAAAGCAAAATGAGGTAACTAAATCAACTAGAACAAATTTAAGCTAAATGAATCTAATAAGCTGAACTAATGATCACAGATTCTAAAAGCTACTAACTAATCTTTTAAAAAACTTAATTAAACCTATCAAAGACCTTAGATCTTAACTTTATAAACTTGAATTTGATGTTTAAAGTTAATCTAAAGAACCAAAAGGATCCTGACAGTATTAACTTATGTTAATACTGTCTTGAGCCAAACACCCCTTTAGAAATTTTAAAATCATTTTCAGCTTATAAATTTGAGAAATAAGAATCAAACTTCAAATACCAGATAGTGCAGAGCTTTTAACAGACCTAATGAACTATTTTCAATAATCAAATAAGCTAAAATGAAAAGCTACAGGCTAATGCTATATTTTTGGTTTTTTCACTGTTTTATGACTAATTTTTGCAAACTAAAGATTTATACTAAAAATTAAACTAGATAAACATCAAATAACTAACATAAGCAGAATTAAGCGAATATAAACTAAAATAAGCAAATAATAAGCAATGATAAGCTGAAATTCAAAATTAAGCTATTAAAAGGAATTGAGAACTTACAAGAGCCTTTGCTCTAAACAAGGCTTGTCAAAATGCTCTTATGAGCTATCAACAAGCTCCAGCTTATCCTAGGATAAGCTGGTGGGGTCCTGGAAGTCCTTTCATTACTGACTTTCCTTCCAATAACAAGCTGAGGTACTTTTAAGGGAGGATTTAAGTTTAATTAAGCTTAGTTAAGCTTTTGAGAGCTTAACTAAGTGAATACTAGCTTGAGTGGTGAATTAAGAGCTTTTTGAGTTTTATCAAACCATATTTCTTATTAAGTAAAACAGAATCAAACAAAAGTTTTAAAAGTGAACTATAAATTTTATCAATGAAAACAAATTACAAGGCTTTTAAATGAAAATTACAAAGACTTAAATGATAATAAGCTAGAAAATTACAATAAGCTAAAGCTATTTTAACACTACTCCTATATTAAGCTAGATATGATCTCTTTTGTGAGTAAGAGAGGTCTTGTATTTATAGGCCTGAAGAGAAGGATCTAGACCTCTGCATACGCTCCCTTTGACTTGATCTTAGTCCTTGAATACTCTCTAATCATTGGATCCTTCATTTTGGCCGTTTGATCAATTTCCATCAAACGGATTGCCAAGCTGGCAATCCCACTCTTTGGGAGTGAGTGTGTTTCTTTTAGCTTGATTTCAGTGTAAAATTTCCCACAAAGTGTGTTTGTTTACATCTCACGTATCATTCCTTATCCTAATTGACCAATCAAAGGCTGTTGATAACATTTCTTTTGCTGAGTTGTAAGCTTAGTGCTTGGAATCTTGAGGCCACATCATTAATTAAGCTTGAGAGGGGATTTTAACTTGTTTAATTGAGCAGGGTAATACTTGGGCACGACGATGAACAGTAACATCCTTTTGGCGCCATTTTTACCCGTTTGTTTGACTGAGGCATTTTGGGATTTTGACTCGGGCCAAGATATAAAAGGGGTGGGTATTTGGGCTGGGTGTATATGGTTTTGGGTTTTAGTTAGATAGATAACGACCGTTAGTCTTTTATATTAAAAGGACTAACGGTGTTAAGCATTTAGGGCTTCTAATGAAAATGGTTTTAACATTAAGGGTATTTTGGGTATTTTAAGGGTTTTTGTCTTTTGTGGGTTGACCATTGTTGACCATGGGTTGACTTTGTGTTGACCAAGGTTGACCATTTGACCTTTTTGCTATCAAACTCCCGGCTCTTGTGCACTCTATCCGTTCCCGTGTTCGTGTTTGTCCGGTTTTGACCGTTTTCTTGTGATTTTTGCAATATTCGTACCTACACATCACAAATGACAAAACAAGCAATCTACAAGCATAATTTGCACAATTTGTTCATTTTAGGATCATTTTTGATATAAAAAGGATATGTGATTTCTCACATATCAAGGCCTAAGGGAAATTACTTGGGTCATGTGTCCAAAGACAGTGGATCATTCATGCTCAAGAAGGTTGAGTATGTTGACCCTAAATGGATTTCCAAGTTTGTAATGGCTTGGATCCCTAAGAGATACTAATTCTCTTACTTTTTATGCAGGGCAATCCAGAGATCATGTTATAGGATCATGCAGTGATGGATAGTGGTTGCTCTAGCCATATGACTGGCAACAAAGCTTATCTTTCAGACTATGAAGATTTCAATGGAGGCTTTGTGGCTTTTGGAAGTGATCCCAAAGGAGGTAAAATAACGGGTAAAGGTAAAATCAAAACTGCTAATTTAGACTTTGATGATGTTTATTTTGTAGATGAACTTAAGTTTAACCTTTTCTCTGTCTCACAAATGTGTGACAAGAAAAATAGTGTCCTTTTTACTGAGTCTGAATGCCTTATCTTGTCTCCTAGCTTTAAGCTTCTTGATGAAAGTCAAGTTGTACTTAGAGCTCCTAGAAAGGATGATGTGTACAGCTTGGATTTAAAGAACATTGTTCCTTCTGGAGGTATAACTTGTTTATATGAAAATGCAACAGCAGATGAGTCTAAATTATGGCATAGGAGATTAGGTTATGTGAATTTCAAAAATATAAACAAACTTGTTAAAGGTCACCTAGTTAGAGGTTTACCTTCAAAAGTTTTTATGAATGACCACACTTGTGTTGCCTGCAAGAAGGGTAAGCAACACAAGGCCTCCTGTAAGGCCAAGTTAGAAAGAATCATCAGAAAGCCCCTAGAATTACTTCATATGGACTTATTTGGACCTGTCTCTGTAGAAAGTATTAACAAGAAAAGGTACTGCTTGGTTGTGACTGATGATTTCAGCAGATTTAGTTGGGTATTTTTCTTAGCTACCAAGGATGAAACATCTGAAATCCTTTGTAATCTTATCATAGGCTTAGAAAAACAATTGAATCATAATGTTAAAATCATTAGATGTGATAATGGGACAGAGTTTAAGAATAACTTATGTTATGAATGAATTCTGTGCTTAAGATAAGAAACAAAATGGGAGTTTTTTAGTGTAGACTGAACTCCACAACAGAATGCTGTTGCAAAAAGGAAAAACTTTGAACCCTAATTGAGGTAGCTAGAACTATGTTAGCAGGAATTACTTTTACCTATCCCATTTTGCGGCAGAGGCAAGTTAATACTGCTTGCTATTGTATGAATAGAGGGGTATTGTAGTGACCAAACCTCAAAAATAAGACACATTATGAAACTATTCATAGGTAAATCACCTATATGAGTTTTATGAGACTTTTGGGTGCCCTTGACTCTATTTGATCACTTCTAGATTCTTTAGGCAAATTTGATGGGAAATCTGATGAGGTTATTTTGCTTTGGATACTCTTCCTCTAGTAAAGCTTTAGAGTTACACTCTCCACTCTTAACTCGACGCCTCAATAATAAGCGCGCTCGCAGTCCTCGAAGCTCTCGCTCGCAGCTCTCGCGCTCCTAATTTTCTTGAAGATCAACCAAATGTGTCAGGAACCGGTCCAAATTGGGTGTTTGATCTTGATTTTTATTAGGATCACATAAATGGACCCGAACAAAGAAGCTTCGGTCACTCGAAGATACAAGACAAAAGTCTAGCTCGTTTAAGCGTGTAATATTATTGTAAACGGGCCATTAATGAAAAGCACCATCAAAGCCCATAGGACTCTTTAGGTTCATTGTTTAGGCTATATAATGCCTTTTTTTATTTTCATTTTTAGGTTAGCTACTCCTTATTAATTCTTTTCATCTATAGGGTTTGTAGCAACTCTGTTTCTTTCAATCAAATAGTTCTTTAAATGTGTAATCTTTTGTGCTACTGATCATTTTGATTAATTATGGAATAGATCTAGGGATCCTACAATTGGTATCAAGAGCAAAATGAGTGTTTGTTTTATTTTAGTTTTTTGTTTTGATCGAATCAAAAAAAGGGGGAGTTGTACGTGATTTTTTTTTTTGCTTATTGGTTCGCAATCCATAAACAAAAAAAAAAGAGACGTGGTTTGTTGTGTTTTGTGTTCGAAGTGGCATTAGAAAAAAATAGCTAGTAAGTGTTGGTTTTTGTTTGTTTTCATGTTGACGTTCTTGAAGCATCTTCTATTGCGTTTGGGATTTCATGTTGCGTTTTGAGGATTTTCATGTTGCGTTTTGAGCATATAGGGTTGCGTTTTGATATACAGGTTGCGTTTTGAAGACTATTCTTGCGTTTTGACTAAACGTCACGCTGCCAAAATTTTCTAGGCATTGCGTTTTGACAAACCTTTGTTGCGTTTTGTCAATCATGCGTTTTTGACAACCCTTGTGGCGTTTTGAACAATCCATTGCGTTTTGACAGAAACATTTGTTGCGTTTTGACAATCATCATTGCGTGTTTTGTTAAATTTGACTTCAAGTCGTTAAATTGACTTTGGATATTAATGTGTTAATATTATAAATCCTACAAGTCGTTAAATTTGACTTCAAGTCGTTAAATTAACTTTGGATGATAATGTGTTAGTGTCATAAATCCTACAAGTCGTTAAATTTGACTTCAAGTCGTTAAATTGACTTTGGGATGTTAATATGTTGATATTATGAGCTCTTCAAGTCGTTAAATTGACTTTTTATGATAATGTGTTAGTGCGATACGCTTAGACAAGGAACATGACCAAGACCAAATCAGACCAAACAAGACGATAACGCAATAATACACTGCTACTATGATAATTGCATTCGTTGCAATTATTACAAATAACGGGTATATAATAACGTGACCCAAGATCATAACAATACCATTTTCATAATAATTGTGTTTGTACAATTATTACACTATGACTTGTATTCAAACTGTTTATCAAACCTATGAATTTCACTCAACCATTGTGTTGACTTTTTAGCATGTTTATCTCAGGTTATTGAGCAATATACGGCACGGAGTGGCATGGACTCGAAGATGGCTAAAACTTGTTATCATTCACAATGTATGTAACTAGATTTTGGGACCTGCCTTTGTAAAACTCTGATTTGAAATGAATGATAACGTATCTTTTGAACAAACGTCTCTTTTGGGTCGTTTTCTATGATTATGATTGTTGTTTCCATGAAGTAATACCCCAGATTAGCTTCCGCTGCTATATTGTAAAAATGGGGGTGTTACAGATTGGTATCAGCGCCATGGTTATAGAGAACAAGGTCAAAACCTTAACTATAACCACATTTCTTTTTCAGCCATCAAAGTCCTCCGTGCCACTACATTCCGGATCAGTATGTAAA
Source organism: Tanacetum coccineum (assembly GCA_026074375.1). NCBI lineage: Eukaryota > Viridiplantae > Streptophyta > Magnoliopsida > Asterales > Asteraceae > Tanacetum > Tanacetum coccineum. The sequence goes on from BQNB010114888.1 coordinate 18,560, forward strand.
GATACATAACTATTATACTATATTATACCATAAATAACTTATGTTATTTACAACTAGGTTGTTAACAGAACGATGTCTTCTCCCAACCACTCTACTTCCGATATTGAGGATGCTTTTTCCTCTATGAATATTCTTAACTATACTTCGGTCTCATCGGATTATTTCCCAGCTTCATCAGGAAGCAGTTCTTTTAACTCTTCGGAAAACTCTAAAGATAATATGATCCAACCAGTATTCTCACCTTTCTACAATAATCCTTGTTTGAAGGACGTACAAGCATTTTATGCTAAGGAATTACCTATTTCATCACCAGATCCTATTACTCCACCAGCTATTTTGACTCCATCTCCGGTATTACCACCATCACTTATTTATCTTAATTGAGTTTGTGATTCTTTAATGATAAATAATTGAAAAGAGATATTTTATTTAAACAAATATGCTTTTCTAAAATTATTATTCTTATCATAAAAATTTTATTTTTACTTGTTTAATGCATTGATCACATATTTTGATAGGTATATTTTTCAATATTTTGATAGATTATTTTTCAATTCTAATAACTTATATTTTTGTAATGTATTTTCTTATAACACAACCATTTATGCTACGAAGAAAATAAGATGCATAGGATATATTTTATCCATTATCAATCGTTCCATAAAATCATTAAACATAATGTTTCCCAAACATCATGTTATCCTAGGTGAATAAACAAGAATATTATTTTTATTTTAGAATTTAGTTAAAAGTGAATTTTAGCTATGAGTTGTGCTTTTATGTTGTATGAGCAAAGTTTACATATATTGTTAGTTTGCTCGTGTTTGGTTTTTCGGAAAAGACACATTTACCAATTGCATTGCAATGTAGATTGCTTGAATATTTCGGACGAAACATCCAAGTCGTCAATCCTACTTCATTGTGTATTTGATGCGTGTATTAAACATATATGATATTTGGAACACAACCATTGGACAAGTAGACTTAATATGGCATCATCAACAAAAGTGTGATTTATGATCCGATGCATATTCTTTTCATCTAGAAAAGGATGTAATTATTTTCATATCAATCTAGTGTGATTGAGTATGTAGATCCAAGATAATATCTATATATATTGATATAGTCTTGAAGCTAAACAAATAAGAATCCAATTTCATGTCCATACACGAAAACTTGTCAATTAGATTCAATAAAGATATCAATCATAATTTGAATAATGAATTGATATATTCTCGAAATCTTTCTTAACCCTCACGAACACTCATTTAAAAGAAAATAAATAAACATTTAAGTGGTGTGTTCCATTAATCCAAAGATTAGTTGTATGGTGAGGTTGATGAATAATGATAAGTTAATTTCTTATTCCAAGATTGTCGTAAATTTTATTTGTGCGGAAAACTATTTGTTGTTATGTATAATATACATTATTTTTGACATTTTATGAGTATGTATATGAGTTTTCTAACAATTTTTATACAACACACATCTTTTGTAAAATACTATATGTTTTTAGAAAAATGTAATTATGTATGTATGTTAGAACCATGCAAGCACAAGCATTTTCTTTTTCTTAGTTACTAATATATTAATTCAATCTTTTCTTTTGATTAACCATCTTAAGGTCAAACAAAGCAAGTTGTTAAAAATATTTAACCGTGTTGTTGAAAATAGATTAAATCGTTGGAAATATTTAGGTGACTAGTTCTAACACATTTAATAATATACTAGATAAGTTATTGAACTTTTATTCATAAGTATATTCCCATACTTAAAAAGATTTACAAGATGTTTATGTGACATTTATAAATTAAGTGATCTATACCTATATTTAATGCAAGAGCAATTTCGTAATTTTAATGCAAGAAATCTAGCATAAGTTCTAGTTAGGCATAATTCAAAAAACTAGCTACAAACGAATAGTGTACATGGCACATGTGCTTAGATATTCAATTAGCTAAATTAGAAATAGCAACAATCATTTAATAATTTATATTAACACACTTAAGACACAAAGAAGTGCATATAATCACATAGCATAACACATAAAAGTACTTGCGTCATTTTGTGTATTAGATACAACAACGTATACATAGCTCGGTTTTATAAAATACGTTCATCCCCATTTCAAAAATCAAGTTTAATATTTTTGAAAAGTTAATTACCTCATTTTTCAAAGATATATCGACTACAAATGTCCGACTTGAAAGGAAAAGATAAAATACAAGATTTACGCTAAAACGAGACTCAATGTTTTGGATATTAAGTAGTATTTTGCCTTTCTGACTAGATTAAGTTTGAAATAAATACTTGGAAGTACTTTTATATGAAAGTAGACTCAATTCTCTTCGAAATGGCGGGTGGCACAACTTCTACGGACTTACGGTTAATTTTATATGATTTTTGAAAGTTTTTGAAAAACTGCCGAATCAGACGGGTGGCCCCCTTAAAATTAAGGGGGCCGCCAAGGAATTAAAGGGGCCGCCCAGGAATTAAGGGGGTCGCCCATCTGATACTCAAAACTACGATTTTTGTAAAAAAAATGTTTTATGACTTTGAGGAAAGGTGTACAACTTTCTGAATTTGATACCGGACATATAGCACTTATTTTAAGCATCATTTTTATCTCGAGCTAGTATAATTAGTGTATATAACATCAAAACTAATACAAGTTAATCAACAAAACACTTTTCATATTTAATCCCCCTTAATGGGTAATTTGATACATGGATCGTACTTAATTTTTAAAACCATTTGTTTTGAAAATTAGAGCGACGTGACTCTTGATACCAATTATGGAAATCGTAGAGGGGGTGAATACGTTTTCCTTTTAAAATCTTAAAAATGTTTCGTATCAAATCACCGATCAAGCGTGATATAATATGAAGAGTGTTTATATAAATTTTATACCAACAATACATATTCACATCAATGTTCACATCAATCCATGACACAAACACAATCAAAACGATATAAGCAACACAACACACAATTATAAATATAAATATAGAGCGATAAATGCAAGTATAAATGTAAAGAGATAAGTAAAAGGAAATGTAAACCAGACACAATGATTTATAGGCACCTCTTCGCCCTACTCCACTCCCC
>BQNB010114889.1:0-21667 GCA_026074375.1 Tanacetum coccineum
AAGTGTCATATAAATTTTCATTTGTTCATTTTGATTTCAAGTTAAAATCTGTCATGGCAGTTTTTAAGGCTCAAAAGCCACTTTTAAATTTTCATTATAAGTTAGTTAATGTCCTTTTTAGAATCTGATTTTCATAGCATTAGTTAGTGATAGTATGTACTTGATCTGTTTGTGCTTATTTTCTATTTTTATCTTATTTTACTAGCTTATCCTTAGGGCTGCATAAGCCATTTAGTTTTATTAAGAAAACCATAAATAGTCAATCTGTCCAAGCAGCCTTTTCATTTGCCTTTTTTATAACTTAAATGGTTTTCAAATTCCTTACTCTTTACTGCTTATTGTAGTTTATAGGATAGTCTTTTTAGTGCTATAAGCTATTTATCCATAAGGATAGCTTATGGCCTTTAAAAAGTAGCTTAAAAGTAGCTTCTTAGGCTGTTTTCACTATCTTTTTAGCCAAATGACTTATTTGCTTTTTATTGCTTTTCCAGCTTATTTTCCTTCCTTATTTTCAGTCATGTTTGCTTATTAGGTATGGGAGTTGGTGTGTCTCAGCTTATTTATGTTTTCTTTTAGCGTATTGAGTTTTAAAAAGCCATCCAGTTAGCTCTTTTAGTCTTAGTTTAAAAAAATGCAATCTGTCAGCTTTTCTTGTTTATTTCTGGCTTATTTGTTAGATTTAGAGTAAGTGTTTTTTTGTAAAAAGTTCTTATTTTCAGTTGTGCTTTAAGTTTGTAAAAGAAAATTTGAAAAAAAAATGTTTTGTAAAAAGAAAGAGGCATGGGGGTCAAACCCATGACCTCTCCCTTAACACACACTCGTCCCACAACACACACACACTAACCACCAGCACCAGTAGGGCCATCTGACCAATCTTTGCAATATTAAATCTTTAAGTCCTTTTTGATTCCCTTTTCTTATTTTGAATTCGAAGCTTATTCCAGCTTATTTTGAGATTATTTGATAAGCTGGATTAACATGGTTATTTTTCCTGCATTCCTCATAACATTTAGGACTTTTTGTAAATTTTTTAAGATTTTTTATAATTCATTTAGTATTTTTAATATTTAATTTAGTTTAAAATCGTTTTTAATTCATAATAAAAAACTTAAAATTCAAAAAAATATAATTCTTTTTTTTCAAAATTTTCTTTTATCATTTAGGACTTAGGAAAATTAAAATTGCTTTCGTAGGGTTAAATTTGTAGTATTTGTTTTTTTTAAAGAACGGGATTTGATCCCGTTATCATTTTCGTGTTTATTTTACCTTAATTGCCTTCATTTTTATGCTTCCCATAGTATTAGGATTTATTCACATGCCTTATATTGCTTTCCCGTAGAATTAGGTTTAAATTCCCGTGCCTTTTTATGTTTTTCCCGTAGATTTAAGTATTCCTTAGTTTAAATTTCCATAATTTCCCGTAGATTTAGAATCCAAAACCAAATCTTTCTTGCATTCAAGCATCCAAAAGTCAAACCAAAAACCTAACCGTCAATTTCACGCCTCGTTGGGAGAACGACCCGGGTGATCACTTGCCCGGAATCATTTATATCATACCCGTAAGTTTGTTGACCCTTTTCCTAAAAGGTTGACTAGGTTGACTTGCAAGGGTTTTATATTTGATAATTTTAATATACTATTTGATATATAATTACCCCTAAAAAGGTTATTATCATTTACCATAAACCAATCTACAAGGCGTGCATCCTGTTGGTGTCTTGTAAGCGGTTCTAAATGCCCATAATGCATCGTTGAGTTTTTTAGACCAATTCTTAGGGTTATATCCAACTGACTTTTCAAAGATACATTTAATAGCTCTGTTAGTGACTTTAGTTTTTCCATTAGTTTGAGGTTGGTATGCCGTTGATAGTTTATGACTCCATACTTTTGCAAAGCTCTTTCTAATTGAAAGTTACAAAAATGCGTCCCCCGATCACTAATTAAAGCTTAGGAACTCCAAAACTGGCAAATAACCCTTTTAAGAATTTAATCACAACACGAGCATCATTCGTATTGAATGCTTGAGCTTCGACCCATTTCGATACATATTCTACGGCCACTAATATATATTTATTACCTATCGAGTTAGGAAAAGGTCCCATAAAATCTAGTCCCCATACGTCAAACACTTCACAAACCTGAATATTGTTTTGAGGCATCTCGTTTCTTGATGATATATTTCCTGATCTCTGACATGCATCACACTTCATAACGTAATCTTTAGCATCCTTAAAGATATTAGGCCAAAAGAACCCTGATTCGTAAACCTTCCTTCCAGTGACTAATGCGCTGTGATCCCCCCTAGTTGGTCCCGAGTGGCAGTGTACCAAGATTTAAAGGATCTCGCTTCCAGCAATGCATCGCCTCATTTCATTGTCTTGACACAACCTAAACACATATGGTTCGTCCCAAAAATAGTTCTTCACTTGAGAGTAAAATCGTTTTTTTTCTTTCTGGCGTCCATTTTGGAGGTACCACCTTCCCAACAATTTAATTAACATAATCAGCATACTACAGCTCGTCGTCATTTAGCTTGGCTTTTAATATCATTAAATGTTCGTTGGGAAATTCGTCAGCAATCTCTTTCTCAGTCAATACTTAGGGTTCTCAAGTCTTGACAAGTGATCTACAGCTAGGTTTTTGGCTCCTTTTTTGTCTTTAACTTCGATGCTAAATCCTTGCAGAAGCAGAACCCACCTTATAAGTCTTGGTTTGACATCTTGTTTACTGAACAAATACTTCAAAGCAGAATGATCATTGTAGACAACAGTTTTTGACAAAATAAGGTAAGGGCAGAATTTATCAAAAGAGAAAACAACTGGCAGAATTCTTTTTCAGTAGTGGTATAATGTTCTTGGGCGTTTTTTAGAGTCTTGCTCGCATAATATATGGGCATAAATTTCCCGTCTATGCGTTGACCTAAAACTGCCCCAACAGCAAAATCACTGGCGTCGCACATTAATTCAAAAGGAATATTCCAGTATGGAGATATTATGATAGGTGTTATGGTTAATTTCTCTTTTAATATATTAAATTCCTTTTTGCAATCATCAGAGAAATCAAATTTCACGTCTTTCATCAAAAGTTGAGTCATTGGTTTAGAGATCATAGAAAAATCTTTTATGAACCGACGATAAAACCCTGCATGTCCTAGAAAACTTCTAACACCCTTCACGTTAGTTGGGTAAGGTAGCTTAGCTATTACATCAATTTTAGCCCTATCTACTTCAATCCCTGCCCCGGAAATTTTGTGTCCCAAAACAATCCCTTCCTTAACCATGAAATGACATTTTTCCCAATTTAGCACAAGGTTAGTTTCCTCGCACCTAGCAAGCATTTTATCTAAATTAGCAAGACAACAATTAAAAGAGTTACCGAATACTGAGAAATCATCCATAAAAACCTCCATAAAGTCTTCCACCATGTCATGAAAAATCACTGTCATGCATCTTTGAAAAGTTGCGGGTGCGTTGCATAGCCCAAACGGCATTCTTCTGTAAGTGAAAGTTCCATAAGAACAAGTGAATGTTGTATTGTCTTGATCTTCTGGTGCGATCAAAATTTGGAAAAATCCTGAAAAACCATCAAGAGAATAGTAATATTCATTTCTAGATAAACGTTCCAACATTTGATCAATAAATGGAAGAGGGAAATGATCCTTGCGAGTTACATTATTCAGTTTATGATAATCGATGCATACTCGCCACCCTGTAACTGTGTGAGAAGGAATCAGTTCGTTGTCATCATTCAAAACTACAGTCATTCCTTCTTTTTGGGGGACAACTTGAATAGGACTAACCCATAGGCTATCCAAAATGGGATAAATTAACCTTGAATCAAGCAACTTAACAATCTCGTCTTTTACCACATCTTGGACTTTAGGATTTAAACACCTTTGGGGTTGAATGACCGGTTTGAAGTCATCCTCCATTAAGATCTTGTGTGTGCAAAATGACAAACTTATCCCCTTGATGTCTGACATCTTCTAAGCAATTGCTCCTTTGCATTTCTCCAATACCTGCAAAAGTGATTTATTTTTTCTTCTTTGGATAGTTTAGATGAGATAATTATAGGAAAAGATTCATTGCCATGCAGATATGCATATTCTAAGTTGGAGGGTAAATCCTTCAGCTCAGGTTTCTTTTCATCGAACTTACTAGCCGAATAAAGATGCTCGCTTTTGTAGTTTTCTGCGTTCCCGAATACAGCGTATTGACTGGATCAATACACCGTATAGACATCTTAACATCAGAATTTTTATTAACCTCAATTTCTATTGAATTACAACTCTATAGATCTGAATGATTGACTGATTTTTCCAGATCTTTAAGCAGAAATAAATCTGATTGATCATTCTCTAATAGTTCCCGAGTTTCTATGCTAATAGTGTTATCTAAGTCATCAACTCTGTAGCATTCATCATCCTCGGTGGTGGTCTCTTTATTGATTGATCTACGTCAAAAACCACATCATCATCTCCTACTCTTAGTGTTATCTTTTTATTAAATACATCTTTCATGGCACGAGTAGTTGCCAAAAATGGTCTCATTAAAATTATCGGGATCCTAGAGTCTTCAAGCATATCTAAGATAACAAAATTGATAGGGAGGACGAATTTATCAACTTTAATAAGCATGTTTTTCACTATTTCCCTAGGGTATTGGATAGACCTATCTGCAAGTTCTAAGCTCATTCTAGTAGGTTTTGGTTCCCCTAGTCCTAACTTTTCATACTTCGTATATGGCATTTAACTTATACTAGCTCCTAGGTCTGCTAACGCATTATTGATATGCAAATTTCCAATATGACAAGTGATAGTGAAACTCCCTAGGTCTTTCTCCTTTGACGGTAGTTTGTTCAGTAAGATAGCCGAGCACCTTTCATTCATTGTAACCATACAAGCTTCTTCGAGTTTGGATTTATATGTCGGAAAACCTTTCATAAATTTGGCGTATTTTGGCATTTATGCTAGAGCTTCAATGAACGGGATATTGATATGGATTTGCTTTAGATTTTTCAAGAATTTCCGTTGCTGAGCTTCCTTTTTTTCTTTTCTTAACCTGTGGGGAAAAGGAACTGATGGTGTTTGCATTCCAACTGATGGTTGAACAACCTGTTCTTTGATTTTCTAAGGTTCATTTTCAATAAGGACATCGTTTGGTTCTACCGTTTTATCGTGTTGTAATGTCTGATGTTCTCTGGTATCATTGTTGATTTTGTTATTGTTAACACCCATAGATGTCATTTTTTTCTCCTCTAGTCATTACTCCTTTAACTTCATTTCCTGATATCTGAGCATTATCAATTACCTTTAACAACCCATGCACTTCGATTCTAAGTTCGCTTAGCAAATTGTTCCTTTCTTTAAATAGGATCTCATTGGTCGTTCTGAATTCTCTGATAAATGCCTCCATCTCTTTGTGTTCTCGTTTTCCCTCTTCGATAAATTTATATAATATTTATTCCGTTGTCAACCTTCTTTCTGGGTAGGTGAACTAGTATTGGTGGATTCCGAATGTTGTTCATGAGAAGAAAGACATGATTTAAAGTAAAGCTATTCTAGAAAAGTAAACTACAAATCCGACACTGTGTCAGATGATCGATAGACCGTATTCAATGGATTTAAATACGCCATATGGATTCGTCGAACAAAATACGATGTATTGGTCAGGAAAAGCTGATACGCCATATTAAACTTTGGTGAATACGCCGTATCGATTATTCGACTAAAACAATACGCAGATAACAATAAATAATGCAGAAAAATAAAATAAACACACAAACAAAATAAAAGAAAACACTAATCTAAATTATGCTTATCTAGGTTAAAACCAAAATACTAATAAAAAGTAAAAAATTAAACAACTTCACTCCCCGGCAGCGGCGCCAAACACTTGATACGTGTCGTCGTGTGTAGGTATTATTTATTATCAAGTTTTACATTTATATTTAGCCGACTATACCTAAAAACAACACTAACGGGCAGTGTACCTGATCAGATGTAGCTTCGTTGGTAAGTATGGTGTCGATCCTAAGAGCGAGAGCGTTAATTCTTAATTCTACTAGTGTTTTAGTTTATCTAAATTATGCTATGTTATGATATTCTATCCTAAAACTAATGCAAGGGGGTTTTCAGCCTGAGAGACTGGCACAAAATTGGTTTAAGAGATCTTTAAGCAGATGGGATAGTTAACATACACAAGCTGATAATCAGAAGATAGAGAAGCGGTCAAATATATTGTAAGGGGATTGTATTAACTATACTTAATCAAATAGAATGTCGTCCAAAAAAAACTTAATCAAATAGAACGTTGGTATGCTTATTTAGTGCAATGATTGACTTATTTCAAAGGGCATATCATTTCTAGATTCAGGCGGTACTTCTTCCTGAAACCTAGACACGCTAATTCTGTCACAATTAAACGCATTCGCATAAAGTAAGCATTTGTTGATTATAATCTATCTTAGGAGGTTGGTAATGGTGCTCTTACTAAACCCTAGCTCATCGAGACTTTACCTACTTACTGCTTAATGGCAACTTATATTCTAGTAGTACACTGTCTGAGTCTTTACCACAAGAATCAGAACGTCATTTGTTGATCCTAAGGTCACCTGCTAGTCCAACTTGTTCACTAAACCAATACTAAAGATAGGTCAATATTTGTGATCCTATGATGTTAGATATATAAATCGCAATATGGAGAGCCATCCCAGTATCTAGCTAACTTGGTCGGTATCACTGGACCCAGTTGAATGATATGTCGCATACTTAAGCACATAAACAAGTATAAATTGATAAACATAATCAACAATCAACGATAAACTAAGTAATCGATATAAACAAACCAAACATTAAATTATCATAATCATGGCTAATACCCAAGTGTATTAGCCCTTAACCATTGTAACAAATACAGGATTAATAATCAAATCAACCATGGTAAACTAATCGAGTTAAACGAATGATACCAAAAATCGAATGATTACTAGAGTATAGATGATTACAAGATATCCCTTATGGATTATTGTAAGTTACTTGACCTTTTTGGCTTCTCTTTTCTTCTAAAAATCGAGCTTGGTCATCACATTATAAGTCAGCCATTGATGGCTTCCATTGCATGCCTAAAACTCATTTTTAGGTTTTGAATTTATAGGGTCTGGAATATGGTCGATATGCCGTATTAATCGAGGTCAATACGGCGTATTGGGAATTTTCTTGGAGTAGGGATCACGTTCAATATCTTCCAGAATATTTATTTACTCGAAATTGAATACGACGTATAGAACATCCTAGATACGGCGTATAGATCATTATTTCTTCGTGGTGTCTTGTGAAGTGCAGGCACAAATACGCCGTATCTTCCTTGATGGATACGGCGTATAGAATGTCAGAACAATATTCTTTAGATTTCTTCGTTAAGCTCCAGAATATGTGCCTTTTAGCTAATCTTCACAAACTACTCCATAATTACTGCAAATCTCAAATATAAACAATTAAGTAACAACTCTTGCAATAATTTATACAAAATGGATAATTTACATGGGATAAATGATGCTATAAAAGTGACGTTATTTGATGGCATCAGAGATGATCTTTTAACAGATGCTCATGAATCAAATTTGTATACTATCTCCATTTCAGATATGGTAGCTTCTTCTCCCGTTTGCTTGATGTCCAAAGCTACTTCAACAAAATTAGAGATGGTAATGGGTGAGAAAAACCCATAACCCGCGGGGTACCTGTATGTAAATGGGTGGGTAATCCCATCAATTTTCACCCGTGGGTGGGCCGTGGGTGAAAATTTATACCCATCAGTGGGTGATGGGTACCCGTCATGGGTTTACCCATCTAAAATACCGACGGGTGTACCCGTCTAAATAACCTTGTGTGACCCGTAACTTATTTATGTTGGAGTAAAATTTATGATACTACTTAAATATTTGTGAAGTTGTTGGTATATATGTGATAATTACCCAACTCTTCAAAGGTATATACATGATACATTTCAGTTGAGACATGTGATTTGGTGTAATGACATTTAATTTGCTAGTTTCATACACGTGTTTTAAGTATTTTGTGAACTTGTTATTTGGAAAATATGATATGGTGTCGTGTAACGTAGTTTCGTAATTAGTTTCCATATCATTATTTTGTAATTTTGTTGCATTTTCACTGACCCACGGGTTTACCCATGGGTGATGGGTACCCTTGGGCAAGGGCATGGGTAATAAGTTATACCCACTAGTGGGTGACGGGTGGGTGGTGGGTGAGAAAAAATCCACGTGGGTGGGTGACGGGTTTAAGATACCCGTACCCATTACCCACGGGTGCCATCCCTAAACAAAATCATGGTTATGACACCGAAGGCTCTCGCACCTGAACTTTGGTACTATCAATGACCTCACTAAACAAGACTTGGTTGATGGACTTTCGAAGTTTAAGTATGATAAAGATCATCTATGTTCTGCATGTGAGCGGGGAAAGAGCAAGAAAGCTTCTCATCCACCTAAATTGGTTTTAAGCACTTATTTCAAGCTGGATTTGATCCATATGTATCTATGCAGGCCAATGAGGGTATAAAGTATCAATGGCAAAAAGTATATTTTGGTGATCGTTTATTATTATTCTCGCTATATGTGGGTATATTTTCTTCGAACAAAAGATAAAGCTCCTAAAATGATCAAGAAGTTCATTGCTCAAGTTCAATTGAATTTCAACCTAAAAATTCAGAAAGTATGAACTGACAATGGATCTGAGTTCAAAAATGCAATTCTTCAGGCTCATTGTGAAAAGTTAGGCATTATGCAACAATTCTCAATTGCAAGAACACCTCAACAAAACGGTGTGATCAAAAAACAAAATCGTACTCTTGTGAAGGCTGCTCGAACAATGCTTATCTTTTCCAAGTCACCAGAATTCCTTTGGGCCGAAGCTATCTCCACCGCTTGCTTCACTCAAAATCGTTCATTGATTCATAAAAGGTACAACAAGACTCCGTATGAACTTCTTAGAGGAAGAAAACCAAATGTGGAGTACTTTCATGTGTTCGGATCACTTTGTTATCCAACTAATGATCGAGAAGACCTTGGAAAAATGAAATCTAAAGCAGACATTGGAATCTTTATCGACTTTTCGGAGTCATCCAGAGGGTTTCGGATCTATAATCGCAGAACCAAAAAGATCATGGAAATCATCCACATCAAGTTTGATGAACTTACGCTTATGGCTTCTGAATATAACTATTTAAAACCTGGAACTAACCGCTTTCATGATAATGATTCATCAACAGAAGATACCTTCATACCGTCAAAAGAAGATTTGGGTAATTTGTTCGGTCCAATGTTTGAGGAATACTTTGAGAAGAGACATTCTGAAGTGTCCATCAATTCCACTGCACAAACAACTCTTAATAATCAAGATACACCTTCGTCCTCTTCAATCAATGTTGAATACAATGAAGCTCTTCCCTTGGTATCCTATTCTGAAGAACAAGTTTCTCCAATCTCAAATAATAAAGCTAATGAATTAATTCAAGAAGAAGAGTATGCAGATCTTGACAAAAACACGTAGCTTTTTCCATATCATACTTCGATGTTTGAAGAAGCTGAGTCATCTTCAACCGCTGAAGATTCGTAAAATATGCAAGTAATCACTCATGTTCAACTCTCAACACGTATCTGGACTAAAGCTCATCCCTTGGATCAAGTGATTGGTGACCCCTCTACGTCAGTGATGACAAGAAGTAGGCTCATTACAGATTCAAAAGTATGTATGTATGCTTTAACTAAAAGTACTATTGAGCCTAAGAACATCAAAGAAGCTATGTCAGCTCATAGCTGGATAGAGTCTATGCAAGACGGGTTGCATCAATTTTAGAGACTAGATGTATGGGAATTGGTCCCACGACCTACCGACAGAAACATAATTGCAGTCAAATGGCTTTGGAAAAATAAATCGGATGTAGAAAACATTGTCATACGTAAAAAATCTCGTCTCGTGGCTAAGGGTTACAAACAGGAAGAGGGCATCGATTTTGAAGAATCATTCGCTCTAGTTTCTCGCCTTGAAGAATTCAGGATGTTTGTTGCTTACGCTGCTCATAAAAACTTTACAATCTTTCAAAAGGACATCAAGACAGCATTTCTCAATGGGCCATTGAAAGAAGAAGTTTATGTAAGCCAGCCCGACGGCTTTGTTGACCCAGACTTTCCAGACCATGTCTACAGGTTAAACAAAGATTTGTACGGTCACAAGCAAGCTCCAAGAGCGTGGTATGACAAATTGTTGTCATTCCTCATTGAACATCACTTTACCAAAGGTACTGTTGACCTGAATTTATTCATAAGACGTCACGGGGGAGACATTTTACTTGTTCAAGTATATGTCGACGACATCATTTTTGGTTCTACAAACCTAGATTTTTCAAAACGTTTTGCAAACCTTATGAAAAATAACTTTGAGATGTCGATGATGGGTGAATGAAAGTTCTTTCCTGGGCTTCAAGTTCATTAATCTCCCCGTGGCATCTTCATTAGTTAGTCATAATATGCAATTGAGCTATTAAAGAAACATGGGTTGGATGAATGTGACTCCATGAGCACACCTACTGCCAGACTGGATGCTGATTTACATGGCACTCCTACCGATCAGACAAAATATCATAGTGTGATCAGAGGGCTCATGTATCTCACCGCTAATAGACCGGATATTGCTTTTGCCACCTTTGTATGTGCTCGTTATCAGGCATGACCTATGGTCAAACACCTCAAAGAGGTTAAGCGGATCTTTCGGTACCTAAGACAGTACTATAACATGGGACTATGGTATCCGAAGGAATCCGGCTTTGAACTAATCGCATATTCAGATGCAGACCATGCAGGGTGTCATGATGATTGCAAAAGTATGTCAGGAGGCATACAATTTCTAGGAGAAAAGCTAGTGAGCTGGAGTTTTAAAAAGCAAGACTGTATTACGTTATCTACTACTAAAGCTGAGTATGTATCATTATCCACTTGTTGTGCACAAGTCATCTGGATGCGGACACAGCTTTTGGATTATGGTTACAAATTCAATAAAATATCGATGTATTGTGATTCAAAGAGCACTATCGCCATCTCTTGCAATCCGGTTCAGCACTCGCGTACTAAGCACATTAACATCTGATATCATTTTATTAAAGAACATGTTAAGAGGGGAATGGTGGAACTATACTTTGTCAGGATAGCATATCAACTCGCTGATCTATTTACCAATGCTCTTTCAAAGGAACGCTTTGAGTACTTAGTTCATCGAATTGGTATAAGATGTATGACTCCAACACAGTTGGAACGTCTGGCAAAGTTATCTTCTTGAAAAGATCATACATCAAAACATGAAAAATTCAAAATCAAATACAAAATAAAAAATGAAAAAATACAAAAACATAATTTAAACACAAACACATGTCTTCTCATTTAAAATCAGATTCATGATTCGATTTTTCTCAAAAAAACTCTTTGAATGTTCAAACGGGATCATGATCTGAGGAAGAGTTATTCTGAGAAAAATGTGTTGTTACTGCTAAAACATGTGTTTTAATTCATTCGCGTATATTGTTTTACTTCACCTTTGAGAAATCAAAAGTCTCTAACTGAAAAGGAAAAAAATGATCTCTCGAATAAAACTAGTGATTTATTCTTAAAACGGGTATTTATTCTAGGAGGAGTTATAATTTTTTTATGATTAACCGGACATTGAAAAAGATAAATATCCAATTTTTGAGGTCTATCCAAGAAAAGGGATCACACTCCGAGGGGGACCTTGTGAAAACTTGGTTTTAGAAGTTATGTATAAACTCAAAGGACTAAAACTGCCAAGATCAAAAGCCAAAATTTTGATATGCAAACACAAGGGCCAAAAGTGACAACCAGTCAAAATGAATTTTGGCATGTATAAATAAGAAAATTTTATCAATTTTCTTTATATTGTTTATTTCATTTTTGACAAGAAGGGTTTGCTAATTTTCGTTGATATAATCTCGTTTTTATAATGATTGCATTCAAATCCTTCTTTCAAAAGTAAGAATAACATCGAATCAATACTTTTTCTGTGTGATTCGTTTGAGTTCTTGACATCGAAAATTAATTTTGATAAAATTAGGGTTATCGAAATTAGGGCTTTTAGAAATTAACAATTGATATGTGTTCATAGATTATAGTTATGATGTTTGTGTGTGAATAATTGTTGTATAAATCATCTAATGGTCATATTTGATCATTTTCGATATGCGGGTTCAATTGCGATAAGAACTATAAATTTCGATAAGGTCAAAATTAATTAGGATTATACACGGATGATTGTACTAGGTTATTGATGATTGTTGTGTGGATGAATATGCTTGAAAAATAAATTTTGACATTGAGGATCAATTTCGACATGGAAAATCATTTTTCGATACAGTCAAATCTCGATAATCAAAAGGCCAAACAGTCAAATTTCAATAACAGTCAAATCTCAATGGTCAAAAGGTCAACTAGTCAAATTTTGATACTTGAGTGGTCAAATAGTCAAAGTGTCAAATTTCGATATGGTCAAATGGTCAATTTCGATATGGTCAAATGGTCAATTTCGATTGTCAAAGTCAAACAGTCAAAGTCAAATTTCGATGACTTATGTCGAAAATAAGAAGTTAATACTTTTTGGGCTTTATGGATTCATTGAGTATTATTGTGTATATAACTGCTTAATATTCTGAATGTGTTGATGTAGAGCTCGATTGTCTGTCAAGGATCAGTATCTCATGAGGCTTACGCTCTGTTCTCGAGTCTAAATTTTAAAGAATGGATAAGGATGGGATGGGAAGGGCAAAGTAAGGGATGAAAATGTGAAGAAAGTGGTTATTGCGATTGTGTTCTTCAGTTTGTATTTTTAAGTAATAAGGAAATGATAGGAAAGCTAACAAAATTACCAATATACCCTCAAAACTACCACAATGATCATTAATTTATCAATGTAAACTACCACAAAGAAATATATATGTTTTTTTATACTAATATATATATTATATATATATTATATTTTATAGCGAAAAGCAACTTTACATTCCTATAAGAATTAGGCGTCATCTAAGTTTTTAATATCTGAAATGACATAAAAGATAATCTACCAATCATGAATTTGGATACTTTTTTGTACATTATCAGATCTATTAAACAAACAGGTCCTACTTGATTTAACAGTCACATATATAAATGATTTAAAACAACAAATATGTATTAAGACCTATCGGGTTAAAAGAGTACCTACGGTGATTTATTTAGTTTTTTAAATTTGACAAGTTCACAATTTTAAAACAGACCTGCTGCACGTATTTGGATATAATTGTATTTTAAAAAAGGATATAAATGTAATTTAACACAAACTTATGATGTTAGTGACTTACTTTCCTTCCTAATCCCCCTAATTTTGAAAGGAACAAATCTACACAAAAAAAACTTATAACTTCCCTCCCTTGCCCCTTTCCGTCCCCCACCTTTCCATCTAAAAAACTCAAGAACACAAATATTTGTAACTTTCTTTACCATACCTTACCTTTCCATCTTCAAAAAAAACTCATGAATAGAGTGTTAAATTTTTTCAAAAGGATTTCAAAAGAATACAAATGAAACTACAAATGATTAAATGAACAATATAGCTTGAGTCAGACTCTTCTATACATAATTGTTTAAGTGGTCTAAGTTACGTCTAGTTTTGACCATTTTCTAAATCAGTTGATTGTGGTAGATACTTATTGACCTTGATAAGGTATAAGTTTCATCGGTTTCGACCGTTATCTAAAGTTCAAAATGTGGTAGTTTCTTAGTGACCATTCAATTGTTGTTTAAAAGAATTTTGACTTATAGCCATATTATTCGATACAAGTCTTTGAAAACATCAAACTTGTGATTTTTGGTGAAATCTTATTTTCTGTATTATGTCAAGATGGTACTCTTTCACAAACAAAGCTTTAAGAATATGATTGATATCTCTTGAATTTCTCAAAACAGAGTCTTATTCAAAATCAGAGTTTATCTTCATAATTCTTAAAAGAGTATCATTACACAAAGATTTTCAGGTGAGGAATTTCTAAACAGAAAGAGAGATAAAAACCATACGCGAAAAAGCAAATCAAAAGTGTGTTCGAAAAAGAATTGCCAGAACATATAAAACATACAGAGCGAAAAGAGATAAAAATGTTACATGAGAATTGTTTTTGATCTAACACATTTTTGTCACTTATCCAGAATTTATCATGGCACAACAGCAACAACAAAGAGATGACCCACATGATTAACTTTGTCCACCCAACAAGCGATTTGATCTCATAGATGCAAACAAGAAGTTTGATATTGTCAATCCATAGTGTCCTAATGAAAGCAAGATTCTTGCAGACATCCTCAACAACCATCCACTCAGAACATGTGCAGCAGCTTCTGTATCAGTACCTTGGATATACATGGCTCAATTCTAGCATACTCTGAAGATGGATCAATCAAAGTTTAAGTTCAAGTTTGTTCTTGATACTAAAGAGCTCACAATGACGGTAGCTGACTTCATACGTATATTCCGATTTCCTCAAGCTACAGACAACAATCATGATGAATTTGTTGATGCTCCCACTTTTAGCCAGATGGTTCCGTTCTACCGCAATGCTCTTGGTTTTTCACTAACATTAAGATCACCATTAAACTTTGTGTCAAAAGGACTCCCACAGTTGTGGCAGACACTGTGCAAGATTTTTGCAAGATGCTTAACAACTCGAGTCACGGGTCATGATCAACCACCGGTACAAATCATGAAAATGCTCTATTGTTTCATCAATAATGTGCATGTGGACTACGCTAAACTGCTTTGGGAAGAATTATATTACTCTCTTACCCAACAACTTTGATTCCTTACCCAAGGTTCACAAAGATTATTATTAATCATTACATGACTAAGCATCCTGATATTTCAAGAAGAGTTCATGATAATTATCACAATGTTAAAAATGATGATCTTGTCAAAAGCATCTTCAACTCTAGGAAGAATAAGGAAGGAACATGAATGAAGATTCCTAATTGGATGCTGACAGAGGAAATGAAGCTTACTATACATTATCAGATGTATACTGCAGTTTTTCGGGTAGATGTTCCTATGACTCAGTCATAATCGATTGAGTCTACCCAGGGAACGCATAGGACAACTAGCGCTCATAGGATACCTAACCTTGAAGTTACTGAAGGAGAATCTAGTGCTCAATGCAAACCTACGGTAATTAGGTTTCGTGTACCACCAAGACGACAAGATCCTGAAACACCAATACTAACATCTACTGAGATTGATATTACTAATTTGGATGAAACAATTCAAATGAGCATTGCTATACAACGTAGTATTGAAGATTATGAAGCTCAGCAGAATGTTGCCAAAGTTAAAGAGCACATGGTAGATGAGGAGTTAGATCAACTGCTCAAAGGCGCTGAGAATGTGGATGTGGATGCATTTATGGATGATTTTCTTAATAGTCAAGAAGATCCTGACGCTAGGATAAAGCCTAGGAGTGATAAGGAAAGTCCAAAGGCGGAGAAAGATGTTGACATGGTGACTATTCATAATGAAGAAGTGGAAGAAGGGTCAGCTGGAGATGAGTTTGAGCTCAGAAGGAGAGAAAAGGGAAAGGGTATAGAGGAGACTAGGGATACACCCACATCCACACCCATTAGATCACCTAGGACTCATATTTCTCCTTTATCTATGGATAAGGAGACACTATGAGAATTGACGGTCATTACTTAAGATGCTCTTTCATCTGCAGATAAGGAGAAACTCCAGGAATTGATGGTTATTGATCCTTCACATTCATCATCTTCACCATCATCATCTTTACCAAACCCCAAAACTGGAAGGTTTAGATGATACAAGACTTCCATTCAGCAGATGGGCGGAAATTATGGCTACATGTTTACACACTTGAAGAAACATTTCTTGCCAAGGAAAAAGTTTCATCAGCTTGCTAAACATTTACATTCTACAATGGAGGAATTTCTTCCTTTAATGGTTGGTGAACGAGTTAATGAGATTGCAAAGAGATTGTCCCGCTATATGTTGCTGAAGGATTATTATTGGACAAACAAAAGACTCAAGCTGATGTAGCTGCCATGATTGCTGAGTCCGTACAGAAAGAACATGAGAATCTTCGGGCAGAGATTACTTTGCAAGTTAATAATGTAATTGCTAACAGTTTTCCTTCACATGTTGATTCATTTTTGAGGAATTACATGGCAAACAACATTCTTCATGTCCACCTAACTCAAGCTCCTACATCTTCTGCTTAAGATCTTCAGTATCAATTGTATCAAATGATGAAGAATGATGAGAAGCTTCAAAGAGATGATTTGTCAATATGGCGGTCTCTGAAGATTAAATTTGATAAGTCTACCACCTCTGCTACTCCTTGTAGAACTGCTGTTATTCTCCCTAGAGATCATGACGACCATCACGATGATGTTCATCCTGAGGGGAGAATAGTGCAAAGAAGTAGAAAACGTCTGAACAAGGAACATATTCAGTTGGTGAATCGTTATCAGAACAAGCTATGAATCAAGAACCAAATCCTTCAGGCTTAGGTACTCAAGAACAGTTAGATGAATTTGATGCTTTGACGGATGGTTTTGCAACAGATGATGATGAAGTTCCTAATGAAGAAGTGTCACGAGATCTCTAGGAAGAGATATTAGGGGAAGTTGATGAGATTCAACTGCAAAAAGTTGTTAATGATATGCTGAGACAACGATGCAATTCAGGAGAAGAGCATCAGTATCATGTAGATCAGATGCAGAACTACTTAAAGAATGACATTGTTTGGGAAAGCATAAAGGAAAGGTTGGCTCTGCCAACTCCATAGAAACCAACTCTAGTCTATCACATTTGCCAAAGAGATCCAAAAGCTCCACCAATGACTTTGTTGAATCAAGACCTATTCTACTTGAAGTATGGTAACTCAGGACAAAAGAAGTATACTATGTCATTGCATAGCGAATTTATTCTACTCTTTGTGTAGAGATGTTTATAAAGCTTAATAAACTTTTGCATAAGAAAAACCAGACATTTGTGGATAGAAGTTGTGAATTCCTAAAGTTGTGAATCTCTTCTGCCCATTTTCGTAATGCAAATTTCCTTCTGAAGCATTCTCTTTAAATCCATAACATCTTCATTAACATCATCCCCTGGTGATTAAAAAATTTAGTGATGAAAAACAAATGATGTTATAAAAATGGCCAAATGATTACAATAGCAAGGGAGTGAGGAACTTATGTACATGTTAAGCCACACATACTGGCTCATCAAACACTCCCAAAACCGACTTGAGTTATGAGGTTCTTGCATTTTTTGCTTAATTATTTTGGACATTGTTCACCTGCATCAAGCCATCAACCAAAAATTTACCAAATAGAAACTTAGAAAACCATATTAATGCAAACTAATGGCGAGTCATACCCCAGTAGTTTTATCTTCTTGAGCTTTAAAGGTTCGTAAAACAAAAAAATTATGCTTCTTGCTCCAAGAAATACATTTGTGCTTCAATATCAGTCTTTGCGCAAATTGCAGCAACCAAACAGCCTTCTAAAACATCCTTTTCTATAAAGATTATTACAACAACAAAACAACCTGTTAGAAGTCCATTTTCACACAAATGTTACAACAACCAAACACCCTCTTAAGATTTCTTTTTGTACAAATTTTTCATATTGAGTGATAACATACTAATTAAGTATAAAACTCATAATTCATAAAAAGCACAAAATCCAAAATTAACCTGGAAAATTGAAGAAGATGGAATAAGATGTGTGATGATCTGTGTATACGACACACCAATTTATAGTGTATGGAATAGGTTAGAATGTTAATCAAATTTTCTAATTAAATTGAATTACAGATCATACAAAAGTTAGGTTATAAAATATGTCTTCACAATATCTAATTAAATTTCACATAGGACATAAGATTAACATTAACAAAAATTATAAACACAAACATACATAGTCAAAATGATAAACACAAACACAAATCGAATAATAATTAAAACAAAAATTAAATCCAATATGAAATTGTACCTTAATAGGTTAGAGGCAGAAACAATTGAATTGAAACCATTTCAAAATTGATAAAATCAAACAATATGAAGTTCTGATTCATATAATTATTATATTATTAGTAGTATATGAATTATAGATTGATAGATGATGGGGACTAGAATAACAGTGGAAAATCAAAAGGGTTATGGCATAAGAGGGAAAATAGGGAAGAGGGAAGACATTAATTAGGACGTTATTTTTTTTTTTTTTGATCGAACGGTTATTATAAATCCGATTATACACGTGTCATTCCTACAGATTTTTGGGGCAAGATGATGCATTTTCAAACCCACTTTTATATAAGAAGTAGATTCAAATCTAAATCTTAAACCAAATTCAAATTCAAATTTGAATCTTAATCATAAACCGGCCTTAATTTGCTTTCTTTCAAGTTTGTTGTTTTTCCAGAATGATTTACCACACTTTAAGTTTCACTAAAATACAATCCTTGTAATTTTATACTAGAATTTCATATTTAGATAATAACATTGTTTTGCTTTTACAGATGCTTTAGAACATATGCCGACACGAGAGCATAATGCTAACAACCCTGTACGCGGAGCGCGGGCATATCTTCTCGTTAGAATCCAAAATTTTTACTTGAGAGTTGAGACATACAAAAGTCTCTTATCCCTTACGCCAAATTGCCTTGTTATTGAGATCTTTGAAATTTCAGTAAATTTATCCGGCTAATCACATTTTGACATTGTGTGGTGTTGATAAAACTCTAAGAGTACGAGGTGTCCAGAAGCCACACGGCTCGTGTTTTAGAAAAAAAGTGTTATCACATCAGCAATTTTTTCTAATAAGTCAAAACCTATAACTTAAACAAAAAACACCCTCCATCCATCACTCAAGTTATAGGACATCCCATGACCCATACATTACCCAATAAAACACAAATAAAAAAACACATGTAACGTTGACGGTTGAAGATTGCGCGACACGCTATAACGCCATGGCCATTGAGGGTTTCACGTTATTTGCCGGCGTTATAGGTCGGCGTGAGGGCCTATGACGCCCTGTGCCGAGCCCTCTAAATATATAACTAGAGACAGCCGCCTCACATGTTTGGAACGAGGTCAATTGACAAACCTGGCTCATCCATGTCTCTATATTTGAAGTCTTGGGAACCATACACAAACTTAGATATTTTATGTAGACACTAGATTACAAATATTATCATATTCTTAGGATATATATAAGTTTATAATTTGCAGTTCGATATTTAAGTATGAAGATCGTGGTAAGAGAATCGACTATGGTGATGCCAGCGAAGGAGATGCCAAGGATAAAGCTATGGAACTCTAACCTCGACCTGATTGTCCCGGATGTTCACTCATCAAGAGTGTATATCTACCGTCCCAATGCCGCTAACAAATTGTTTGATATGAAAGTGATGAAGGATGCTTTAAGTAAGGCGTTGGTTGTATTTTACCCGATGGGAGGGCGTCTGAAGGAAGATGAAAATGGTCGGGTTGAGATTGATTGTCAAGGACAAGGCGTGTTGTTAGTAGAAGCTGAATCTGATGGAGTAGTTGATGATTTTGATGACTTTGCACCCTCATTGGAGCTTCGGAAACTAGTTCCAACGGTTGATTACTCGTTGGGAATTGAATCCTACCCATTAACGGTTTTACAGGTATCTATGTATACGTTTATATATATAACTTGTTAAAGTAAACTTAGGATGGCAACGAATCTGGTATGTGGCGATATACTTATTAAAAACTGTACTTCCAGATTATAATTTGATTCTAGGTGTGGCCTCCGGGGATTAAAAGAAATCAAAATACATAAACTGATACACTCAATTATATATATACACATTTATCATTACATATAATGCCAAAACAGTAACGGGCTACTGTTCATCGATGAACAGTGTAGCCCACATCGGCTAGGCTCGGTGGTTACTGTTCATCGGCAAAAAAATTTATACCGGTGGTTACTGTTCATCGGCAGAAAAAAAAAAACCTTTATACTCCCCCCTTCTTTCGTAAAAAATAAGAAAAAAAAAATTACGTTTACGACTTTCAATTGGCCTGGGTCAAAAAAAAATATATACATCCCTTTTACTGAAAAAAAAATTTGTCATTTAATATGAGAAAAAAACAAACTATTAAACATGAGACCGAAGAAATTAACCCGAACAAAAAAAAATGCCACGCAATAACGCGCGAAAAAATAACGCCCGCAGCAACGCGCGGGTAATCTTTGCTTGTTAATCATAAATGTGAAATAAGCCTACACTATATTTGGTAAAATCACAAAAGTGATCAGTGTATTGGATCAGGTAACTTACTTCAAATGTGGGGGAGTTTCGCTAGGAGTTGGGATACACCATCGTGTTGCCGATGGGTTATCTGGGATGCACTTCGTCAACACATGGTCCTGTATGGCTCGTGGCCTTGACGTGACTCTTCCACCCTTCATAGACCGGACCATACTCCGTGCTCATGACTTACCACGACCTATTTTCGAGCACATTGAGTACCATACCGGTCCACAAATGAATTCACCACTTGAAGGCCCATCAAATGAGACCTCAATCTCAATCTTCAAATTGACACGAGACCAACTTAACATGCTCAAAGGGAAATCGCAAATAAACTACACCACATTTGAAACGCTCTCTGGCCATGTTTGGAAGAGTGCGTGTAAAGCCCGTGGACTTTTGGATATTGGGGAGACCAAGCTTTACATTGCCACAGATGGGCGGGCACGCCTTCAGCCGGCCCTGCCACCCGGGTATTTTGGGAATGTCATCTTTACAACGGCTCCTAAAGCAACTACAAAGGAAATTCAAACTAATCCTAGTTGGTACGCTGCAAGTAAGATACATGACGCGTTAGTAAAAATGAATACTGATTATCTAAAGTCAGCACTCGACTATTTAGATCTACAACCAGATTTGAAGGCTTTGGTTCGTGGGGCTCATACGTTTAAATGCCCCAATCTTGGAATAACTAGTTGGACTAGGCTCCCGATGTATGATGCTGACTTTGGGTTAGGGCGACCAATATACATGGGGCCTGCTTGGATCGCATTCGAAGGATTTTGTTATGTGTTACCAAGCCCCATTAATGATGGGAGCATTTCAATTGCCATTTCGCTGCAAGCAGAGCACATGAAACTTTTTAGTAAGTTCTTGTATGATATATAACATGCTCAATATGTTACATTAGAGTTCTTCGCTGCCATCAAACTCTTCATTGCGACGCGTGGGTGTTTGTATTTTCTAGTTATTAGTTCATACAGTAATTTTTGTTATCTTCCATAATATAGTTGTATCATTCTGAAGTCTTTAACAGGCAAGGCCTAAAATATAAAACTTCCAATGCCTCTAATATAGTTTATCCCGACTTGTTAAGCTTTAAATAATTATATTACGTAAATAACAAGATTGAATTTGCTTAGGAACATTTGGTAAGTGTTTTTATTACCTAAACACAGGGCCGGCTTTGAGGGTGTGCAAAGTGGGCGACCGCACAGGGCCCCAAAAATTTTAGGGGCACCAAAATTTATCCCG
>BQNB010114890.1:0-21666 GCA_026074375.1 Tanacetum coccineum
TGAGCATTGTTCCATACTGGTCTAATTTCTCTTTGACAAGTAACCCTTCCCTTATTATTCAACACTGGTTTTTTACCATTCTATTGTCATGAAAATCATAGTCTTTGATTAAATGGTTGAAACTCCCACATAAAAAACAAGCTTTCTTTATAAACTCAAAACCATTCCCTAGTTTCTGAGTCATTATTCCATTCAAGTTTCTTCTATTACCCATAGGACTTTGACTTTTATTGGGATACTCTACTTGCTTATGTGTGTTTTCCTTATTAACAGATTTCACATTCTCATCAGATTTGACAAAATTGATTTTTGTAAACTTTGGTTTTGTCTGATCAGTTTTAGGTCTAAACACACTATTATTATCACTATCAGTGTCCTAATCTTCAATGATAGGAGCACTAGGCCTAACAGTTTTAGGCTTTTCTACAATATCCGTACTAGTCTTACGTAGCGTTTGGTACATCGTAACGAGAGTAGGAATGGAAAAGATTATTACGGCGGATTGAGAAAATTATGTTTATTTACAATTACGGAATATAATGACTCATTGCATGTAATCACTCATTACATCAAAAACCACTATTTTCACATTGGGGGTCCCTTGTTTTTTTTCCATTACAGCTTGTAATGGAATCATAATTACATAAAAGACCTTTATTAACTACCTACCAAACTAAAAAAATATATCACCAAAGGCTATTTTAGTCTTTTTATTATCGATTACATTCCAATCTATCATAACAACCAAACATAATTATGATCATAATGCGTCATTTCATTACTTCATTTATTCCATTATGACGTTCATTACATTCCGTCACTACTTCATTTCGTCATACCAAACAGACCCTTAGTGTAACATCCGAGAATTTTTGAAATTTTGAATGACGATTTAACCCTTTGACTTTTAGGGTCTGACTCGACTTTTTGACTTTAGGTCTTTTATTGTCACATAAAAGCGATTACCGCGTAACCGGTAATTTTTCGGAACATATTTAAAAGAGATATATGTTATTCCTAAGTTGATTTATCAAAAACGAGCAGCTAAATCACGTTTCCATTATTCGGACCCTAAAGCAATTTGATGAAAATCGATATTTCAGACAACTTTTTAGTTTTACCCGAGACTTGAAAACAATCAGAAGAAGGGCTAAAACAGCCTCGCAAAGTTTTGAAAAACTGCACACAACGGGTACCGACACACAAAAATAATTAAATTTATTTTTAATTATCACTATTTATTTAATAAAAATATTAAATAAAATTATTTAATATTTTTTTTATTTAAGTGTTGTTGATAACGCGAATATCCGAGTTAAAATTTCTTTTTATTTTTAACCAAGTCACAAAATAAATAGCAGATATTTTATTAAATGTTATAAAATATTTATGAAATATTATCAAGTGAATACTCATTTTTATTAGAAAAATGATTTGGAAAACAACGGCGCAAGTTTCGCGTGTTGAATCATTCGTTAAGTCGTCCAAACAAGTCCCGAACCGATAGTTATCGAAACTATATTAAAAATTTATAAAATGAACCCTAGACTATTGGGTATTATCATTTCATATTATAAATTTTATATATTAAAATTTCATTTTCCATCTCTAATAAACACATACACATGCCATCTCTCTCTCCCCTCTCATAAAATTCGGCCACCGCCGGATACCACCGGCGTCGCCGCCCGCCACCACCAACCACCGCCGGAAAAGTTTTCCGGTGAGTTTTTCGGCGAGCACCAAAAAGTCTCCTCTCCACCGGATCTACCCGATCCCCACCACCACTCGCGGCCACGCGCCTTCCCCCCCCCCCCCTCGGGCTGTCTCAGCCGCGTCGCCACTTACCATCGCGACCACCACCCAAGGGTGCGTTTGGGTCCGGGTAAAAACACCACAAGGGTGCTTTGGTTTTGTTATACTAGACATGGGGTGCGTCTGGTTCGTTCTCAGCACCATGGGTGCGTTCGGTTTCCTGTTTACACCAAAAAGGTGCGCCGGGTTTGGTCATAACCACCAACGGGTGCGTTTGGTTGTGGACAACACCACGCAGAGTGCGTTTTGGTTTCGGGACAGCCGAAAAGGGGCGTTTGGTTCATCATAAGACTAACAAGGGTGCGTTTGGATTTGCTGTTAATATAATAGGGTGCGTTTGGAATCTGAGTTTAGCACCACGGGTGCGTATGGCTGTCGGGACAGCCGGGGGAAGGAGTGGGTTTGTTTGGCTGTCGGGACAACCGGGGGAAGGGTGTCGGGTTTGTGTTGAAACAAATGGGATGTTTGGTTTGGTTTGGTTTGTAAAACAACCGAGGGTGCGGGTGGTTTGTCAAAAACGCAGCGGGTGCGTTTGGTTTTGTAACACGGAAAAAGGGTGCGTTTGATTTGGGATAAACACCGAAAAGGGTGAGTTTGGTTTTGCACCGCAAAAGTATTTCAATTGTTTCATTAAATTGACCGATTAATTAAATGTGATAAAATCTATTTAATCTTGCGGCGTCTAGTAAAATATGATATTAATATTAAAACGGGATTGATATAAATCTATAAGTAACATTAGATGTATTTTAGGTGAGTTTTTGGGACAAAAACGGATTTTTGGACCTTGTGTAACGGGTACATTGTGAGCAGAAAACGGGACTTGTGATTCGGGGTTCGAGATTTTGAAAAGTTAGATTTTGGTTTATAAAATATAACAAATTATATTTTTACGGACGTTTTGATATAAAACGGGACTTTTAACTCCCAATAACGAAGAAACTGGAGTGAAATCGAAATATACACTTTAGTAGAAAAATAGGTTATTTTTAATATATATTAAATCTGACAGATTAATTAATTAAATGATTTGAGCACTTTCGAGTCCGTTTCGGCCTTCCGGCGAAACACGAAAGTTGTTCGTAATGACGTTTTACTTTGCCGCGAGGCTTGTCGGTTTTAAAATTTAGATATAGCGGGTCAAAACTAAAGGTCAACGTAAAAGTCAACGGATATTTTAATTAATATTAATACATTATGAGTACGATTTTGAGTGATAAAATAAGGTCGGTTAATATATTATTTCAATTAATTATTTTAAGAACATTGTTCGGTCCTAAAAACGAAGAGTCTAAAAATAGTAACTTTCTGTAAATATTCGAGATAAGTTATGATTGGACGGAAAATAGTATATATACATAAAATATACTAAGGGTTAAGGTTTAAAGACGCGCAAGTGGATTTCTCATCACATGTATAGTATGTATACATATTAAAATATGTATGATTTCGTCGTTACGATGTACGCATCGTTGATCGTATTTAATACGTGTATTATAATAGAGCGACATAATTATAGGGTCGTGGCCGAGATCGTTGCAGATTCGGTTGTGATTTATTTGGACTATTTGATCGTGGTCTTTGATCAAGGTGAGTTTATAGCTCCCCATGTTTTACTGGTTTTACATGTATTTTTGGGGTGAGAACATGCTTGTTACAAATGCATTTACAGGATTGTTTACAAATTGGTTTACATACTTATTTGCATAGCTCGCTATGGGATACATTATTTGACTTCATTTTTGGTCACAAATGCATACTTTACATTTGAAATGATTACGGATTAGCTTAGGCTGATTTAACTGATAACAACAAAATTACTGCCCGGGTGTTCTTGGAGGGGACACCGGTAACGGGAGTACATATTTTTAAATTACTGCCCGGGTGTTCTTGGAGGGGACACCGGTAACGGGAGTACATGTTTTTACATTACTGCCCGGGTGTTCTTGAAGGGGACACCGGTAACGGGAGTACATGTACTTTAAATCACTGCCCGAATTGGGTACATACAAGTCTACGTCACAGCGTCATGAACTATAAATCACTTGGAGGGTGAGCGCGAATGTTATGAAATAGATTGTTTGGGTGTGGTTCCCGGTTGGGTGTTTGCGATCGCCGGGAACGTGTCTACTCAACTACAAGAACTTTCTGACAAAGGATTTATAAGACCAAGTTCCTCACCCTGGGGAGCTCCGATTTTGTTTATCAAAAAGAAAGATGGCTCTTTTTCGATGTGTATCGACTACCGTGAACTTAACAAGCTTACTGTAAAGAATCGATACCCACTTCCGAGAATCAACGACTTGTTTGATCAGTTGCAAGGATCAAGTGTGTACTAGAAGATCGATTTGAGGTCTAGTCACCTATGGCCAATTGGATTGGTTAAGTAAGTGTGAATGCGTAAATAGATCTATTAGGACTAATTATCCCTATCTGCTTTGGTTCCACTTAATGAAGAACAAACGGATATATGTCATGTCGAAGTGCGTTGTGGTGGTCTTTGGTTTGGGACACCAGTTAAGGGCGGGAATACTATGTGGCATGATATGATATGCCATGTTGTTGTTAGCATCGGTGATGCACATCTTAGACTAATTTTGGAGTTGCTCAAGAAGGAAGAATTGTACGCCAAGTTCTCGAAGTGCGACTTTTGGCTGTCGAAGGTACAATTTATCGGTCACGTGATAGATAGTCAAGGTATTCATGTCGATCCCGCCAAGATTGAATCAATCAAGGATTGGGAAACGCTCACGACTTTGATAGAAATACGTCAATTTATAGGCCTTTCCGGTTACTATCGACGATTTATCAAAGGTTTCTCTAAGATAGCCAAGCCTATGACGAACCTAACTAAGAAAAGTGTAAAGTTCAATTGGGGTGAAAAGAAGGAAAATGTTTTCCAGACATTGAAGCAAAAGTTGTGTAGTTGCACGATTTTGGCATGCCGAAGGAAATGAAACTTCGTAGTATATTGTGATGCTTCTCACAAGGGATTAGGTGCAATGTTGATACCGAAGGAGAAAGTCATAGCTTATGTATCCCGCCAACTCAAAATCCATGAGAAGAACTACACAACACATGATTTGGAATTGGGAGCTGTGGTGTTCACTCTCAAGATGTGGAGACATTACCTTTACGGCACGAAGTGTGTTGTGTTAACTGATCATAAGAGTTTGCAACATATTCTAGATCAGAAAGAGTTGAACATGAGACAACATAGATAGTTAAAGCTGTTAAGTGACTATGACTGTGAGTTACGTTATCACCCGAGAAAGGCGAATGTGGTGGCTGATGCCCTTAAGCCGAATGAGTAGACCTACGCATACAAGTTCGAGCTTGTTATGACAATTGGTTTAAAACCTCCATGTGCAGATTCTATGAATGTCCAATTTGATGAAGAACGGAAGAGAATTTGAATAGAAGTTTTGTTGGCTGATTAAGAATCTGGAGCCACGGAAGACGAACGTTGAGGTTTGAAGAATAGAGTTGGATACATGTTTTTGTAACTTGAGAGCTTTGTATTTTTGCCGAGTGCATAAGTCAAAGTATTCGACCACCTGAATGGACAAGATGTACCAAGATTTGAAGAAGCTATACTAGTGGCCCAACATGAAAGCAGAAATTGCCACGTATGTTAGTAAATGCATGACATGTGCAAAGGTTAAAGCAGAATACAAAAACCATTTTTCTGGGTTTGTTGGTGTCAACGATTATCCCAGTATGGAATAGGGGAGTAACATTACTATGAATTTCATTACTAAGTTACTAGATGGACGTCTGGTCAAGATACAATTTGGGTAATTATAGACCGATTCACAAAGTCTGCTCATTTCTTACCAATGAAGGAAACCGACTCAATGGAGAAGTTGACGAGACAATACTTGAAGGAAGTAGTTTCAAGACATGGAGTGCCAGTTTTGATTATTTCTAATCGAGACAGTAAGTTTACGTCTCATTTCTGGAAATCGTTGAACGAAGCCCTAGGTACTCAATTGGATATGAGTACGGCTTATCACCCACAAACAGATGGTCAAAGTGAGAGGACCATCCAAACGTTAGAAGACATGCTACGAGCGTGTGTGATGGACTTCGGAAAGGGATGGGACAGACATCTACCATTGATAGAGTTCTCCTACAACAACAGCTATCATACGAGTATTAAAGCTGCACCTTTTGAGGCGTTGTATGGTCGCAAGTGTCGGTCACCTATCTGTTGGGCTGAGGTGGGAGACGCTCAGCTTACTGGCCCAGAAATTGTTCGTGAAACAACAGAGAAGATCATCCAAATCAAGCATCGTCTACAAGCTTCACATGATCGACAAAGGAGCTACGCTGATAAGAGACGTAAGCCATTGGAGTTTCAAGTTGGGGATAAGGTTATGTTGAAAGTATCGCCTTGGAAAGGAGTGATACGTTTCGGCAAACGGGGAAAGCTGAACCCTCGTTATATTGGACCTTTTAAGATTCTCGCCAAAGTTGGAACGGTTGCATATCGACTTGAGTTACCCGAGAAACTGAGCCGTGTTCATAGTACTTTTCACGTCTCAAACCTTAAGAAGTGCTTATCCGATGAACCGCTCGTTATTCCGTTGGACGAAATCACGTCGAACGACAGCTCAAATTTCATTGAAGAACCGATTGAAATTATGGACCGCGAAGTTAAACGTTTGAAGCAAAGTCGCATTCTAATCGTGAAGGTCCGTTGGAATTCAAGAAGAGGTCCCGAGTATACTTGGGAGCGCGAAGACCAAATGCAGAAAAAGTACCCTCATCTTTTTGCTAACCCTGAATCCGCATCTCAAGCTACGTCCTGAGCTTTGAGGACAAAGCTCTTTTAACGGGGAAAGGATGTCACACCCCGTAAGTTCAGGTCAACATTTTAAACCTTTCCGATTATTATCTTTGACTTTTTCATGTTACGTTTGAATCTGATAGTTTACCGGGAAGTTAAACCGCGTAAATCTGAAAAACGTCATCGGGCGCGTCCCGGCATCGGTTATTAATAAATTTAGGCCTTATATGAGATATTTTAACTTTTCTAAGTGTTTCGTGATTTTTAATCACTTCTGATATTAATTTTAGGGTTTTATCTTTTAAATTGCGTTTTTCGCGTTTTTGACCAAACAAAACCCCGAAAACCCGCAATCTTTTTGTGTAAACTCGAGTTATCATCCGTCAAGCATTGTAATGCTAAAAATTTCGTTCACCTCCCTTGCTTGTCATTTTGGACGCCTAAGTTCAACCAAATGCAACCATGAGTCTTGAAATGAATTCATGAAGCATCTTTTGGATTCCCTATGCATGTGATCATGTAAACTTAGGAAAGTGACTTATGAGCAAGTCTCTTTCATGCACAAGTATCACCATTTGACTTAAGCATGCGATGCTTGATCACATGTATACCTTTTGATAGAACAAGGATCAGATGTCATGATATAACACCTCGTGTTTTAGGTCATTGTAGACGATCGCGTGCCCGATGTCGTAAATATTATTTTACGAGTTTCCGTGAGCGAGTGTCGACATTTAAAATTTTATTTGTCATAATAAATATTTTCGTATTTTATTATGAAAAATTTGGAGAAGATTCGATAATTTTTATTATTGACGTTCCGCGAGTCGACGTTTGACCGCGCGTTCGTTAATCGTTTCGAGCTTCGTAAAATTTACGACGTGTCTCGCTATTATTCTTATGATCATAAAATATCATTTTATGAACCAGCGTATTTGTTTCTCAGCCTGGCCAAAGCTCGCGTTTAAGGCTCGCGTTAAATTAACTAGATATTTTACAAAATATCTAAAAGATATTTGTAAGATATTTATTATATAAATATACAAGTTATCATTTTTCTCTTCTTTCATTATTCTTGTGGTTTCGGCCGAATACACAACACCACCACTCTTGGTGTTTTGATTTTTCTACCTATCAAATGTTGTTTAGGAGGTCCTAAATTAGTCATCCATGTAATAAAAATGGATTTGCAACAAGGTTTTATTTGAAGTGATTTTTTTTTTAAACAAAGAAAGTTTCGAGTTGGGTTTTGCTCTTGGTTGTGGGTTCGAACCAAGCAAGAGGCCACTAGGAGGGGAGGTGGTTTGTTTGATTTGTTTTTATATTGGGTTGGTTCGAGTTTTGATTTGGTTCGGTTGTTGGTGGTGAGCCGCGACATACTCAAGAGGAGCAAGGCGAGAAATTTATTGAGTCCGTTATCGCTTAAATAGCATTGTAAGGTTTCCTTCATATTGGTTTTATTGATTTTCGATTATATTATCGATTTGGTTATATGTGATGAAAATCCATTGAAACTTGCGGCGTTTAGTGTAATATGTTGTTGATAGTGAAGTAGGATTAGTATGAAATTATAAAGCACATTAGATGTAGTTTTGATGAGATTTTGGGTCAAAAACGGATTTTGGCGCCCCCCCCCCCCCCCCCCCCCCCCCCCCCCCTCGGGGAGGGCGTGATTTGTAACTAGCGGACTGTGAGCAAAAAGTTTGGCACGCCAAACGAGGATCGAGAAATTGGTAAATCTGATTTTAGGCTTTGAAATATGGTTGAGCTTGCTTAGACGATCGTTTCCATATAGGGATCGTCTTGTAACTCCTAATAACGAGAAAGTTATGGCAAAAACGAGATACATATCCTTCATATAAAAACTCGGCACTAGTAATAGGGCGCTTGCTGTCCGGATTTTAAAAGCTTCGATTAGGGCACTTTCGAGTCTGTTTTCGGCCTTCGGTCGAACATGAAAAAGTTGTTCGAGAAGGTTGTTTTTACTTCCCCGCGAGGTTCTTTAAGTCTAAAAGAGAGTGCTAACGGGTCTTAAGGCGGGGGCAAAATCTGGCTGTTTGGTAATTAGTACACTGCATCAGACCTGATGCGAGTGCGTTTTCACCCATTTCAGTCGAGTTTCGGGTCTCGGACAAAACTGGAAAGTTGTTCGGAATATCGTTTCGCATAAATTCTCTTTAGAACCCAAGTTGTGAAAATGTGATTTAGTGGGTCGTTATAGTCGGGTCAGACTTAGAAAAATAAATGTACTTTATAAAAGTCATTGCTCCTGGTAGTGTTAAGTTACTCCTGGTAGTGTTAAGTTACTCCTGGTAGTGTTATAGTTACTCCTGGTAGTGTTATAGTTACTACTGGTAGCTATAGTCATTGCTACTGGTAGTATATAAGTTACTCCTGGTAGAGTAATTTTGTCATTAGTACTGGTAGTATAAAAATGGTTACTACTGTAGTGTTGTTAGTTAGTCGGGTAGTACAAATGGAAAATAGTATATATAAAATATACTCAGTGTTAAGGTTAGGACGCGCAAGTGGATTTCTCATCACCTATATGTATGTAAACATATATATAAATATATATATGTTTTCGTTGTAACGATGTACGCATCGTTGGTCGTATTTATTACGTGTTGTAATCGAACGACATAATTATAGGTCGTGGTCGAGACCGTTGCAGATTCGGTTGTGATTTAATTGGATTAATTGATCGTGGTCTTTAATCAATGTGAGTTTCATAGCCTCGCTTTTCAATCTTTTGAATGTTTTTATTCCCGCGAGGGGGATACATGCTTGTTTACAAATGCATTTACAGGATTGTTTACAAATTTGTTTACATACTTATTTGCATAGCTCGCTATGGGATACATTATTTGACTTCATTTTTGGTCATAAATGCATACTTTACATTTGAAATGATTACGGATTAGCTTAGGCTGATTGAACTGAATTTTTAAAATTGCTGCCCGGGTGTTCTTGGAAGGGACACCGGTAACGGGAGTACATATTTTTAAAATTGCTGCCCGGGTGTTCTTGGAGGGGACACCGGTAACGGGAGTACATATTTAAAACGGTACTGCCCGGGTGTTCTTGGAGGGGACACCGGTAACGGGAGTACATATCACTGCCCAAATTGGGTACATACAAGTCTACGTCACAGCGTCATGAACTGTAAATCACTTGGAGGGTGAGCGCGAATGTTATGAAATAGATCTATTCGGGTGTGGATCCCTGTTCGGGTGATTAGCGATCGCCGGGAACGAACATTATAGCGTGATGTCCACGTGAATGATATAAAATAGATCTATTCGGGATTGACAATCCCCGTTCGGGTGACTAGCTATCACTGGGAACGAACGTTATAACATGTCGGATTACGTTGGGACTATAGGGCCCCCGACAAATACATACTTGGAGTAGTTTGGTGACATTAAATGTGTCATGCATTCTTTATAAATCTTTGGGACAAGATTGGTATTTTTGGTGACATAAAATGTGTCATGACTGTTCTTTTATATCGCTTTGGGACATGCTTGGTTGTATTTTTTGTGACATAAAATGTGTCATGCATTCTTTATAAATCTTTGAGACAAGATTGGTATTTTTGGTGACATAAATGTGTCATGAATTCTTTATAATCTTGGGGGAAAGATTGGTATTTTTGGTGACATAAAATGTGTCATGCATTCTTTTTAAATCTTTGGGACAAGATTGGTATTTTGGTGACATAAAATGTGTCATGCATTCTTTATAAATCTTTGGGAACAGATTGGTACTTTTGGTGACATAAAATGTGTCATGCATTTTTAATAATCTTTGGTACAGATTGGTATTTTTGGTGACATAAAATGTGGTCATGCATTCTTTTATAATCTTTGGAAAAGATGGTATTTTTGGGTGGAATAAATGTGTCGTGCAATCTTTATAAAATCTTTGGATTTTTACTTGGTACTGTGAAGATAAGTGGTCTACATTCATATTTAATAATATTATGAACTCACCAACTTTAATGTTGAACTTTTATGCATGTTTTTCTCAGGTGATAGATGCTTGGATTATTTGATGTGATTGAGTCTTTAATTCAAGTTTTTCTGGTGAGGCAATTAAGGACAACTATTATTTTGATTCAAAAATCAACAGATTGTTTTAAATGACGCATTTAGAGGTCGTTCTCTTGTATCTAGCGCTGTGATTATGAAAGTAGCACCCAAATGGTATTCGTGCGTTGTTATGTTTTTGCGGGTGTTACAGAGTGTATCAGAGCACTGGTTTAGAGAAACTAGGGTTGATATTTTTACCTCTTGACTATAACCGTTTTTACAAAATTGCATCACATCAAACGTTTCAAAGTGCATACACGCTACTTGCTTATGTGCTTATATTTACGTGTTGCATTAAGTGCTTTCGTGACATACATATATATAATATATATATGCTTGCATTCCTTTCGCATATATCGTACGCTTATTTATATAAAAGTTATTATATAAATACCAGAGCATTTCTTAAGACATTGTGAGTTGCACAATGGTTCAATTTATTTCAGACATTGTGCGTTGCTCAAATGGTCTCATTTATAGTCGACTTGTGAGTTGCACGATGGTTCAATTATAAACGTCAGACATTGTGAGTTGACAATTGGTTCAATTATATGTCAGGACATTGTGAGCTTGCGCATATGGTCTCACTTCGTTCTCAGGACATTGTAAGGTAAACATTGGTCTCTAAGAATATTATTTTTTCTTTATAGCGTGATACTATATAGGGGATTACACGAAAGACCAGGTATAATTTTTGTTTACATGGAAATTATGTATGAATCTAAGTATTACAAGTCTTGTATGGGCGGGACTTGTAATATGAGGATTGATATGATAATTGCTATGTTAACAAAGCCCGTCACAGGTTGTGTTTACAATTGAATTATGGATGAAGCTAGTATTACAAGTCAGGTTATGGGCGGGGACTTGTAATCTGAGGATGATATGATATTGGCTATGTTAACAAAAGCCCGTCACAGTTTGTTTACATGGGATTATGTATAAATCTAAGTATTACAAGTCTTGTATGGGCGGGACTTGTAATAGGAGGATTTATATGATAATTGCTATGTTGACTGGTTCATCGAGACTTTTACCTGGTTTACTCTAACCGGGTACTCATTACCTATCTTGAACTCTAGGTCGATATTTTTGGGTAGTTTTACTCCCTGTCTCCGAAGACGAGTTTGGAAACATTCGTCACATACTCGGTAGAAACTCATGGCATCGTCTGTCAACCTACTTAAAGGTTTGAAGAGTACGCGTATTGCACGGCGAATTATTAAAGTAGGATGTTTATAATTTATTTATTTGAAAAGGATTGGACGCCTCTTCGTTAAATAAATAATTTTAAATCACCGAACCTTAAAGTTTATCATTTCTTAACTTACATAAATTGACGCTTCTTTATGTAAATAAGAAATTATAAATGAGTGGCTTACTGGTATCCGATATGAACGAGTAGGAACTCGATATCACCGGAATCCATTAAAAAAGGTATATAGTGCCATCGAGCATGGACACGTGAACGTACCTGAAAGTCTTGAGAAAATTTATTAAATGGTGGAATACCCACGAAACCTGATACCGACACTGAGAAGGGATCCTCTCGGGGTCATAAGGTTTCCAAAGTAAAGGAAGTTGAAAGTGAAGAATGGAGAAGACTTCTCCTACGTCAAATGTGAGTTATTATTGTTGTATCCACCGATGGCCGTGAAGAAAAATTCTTTTCTTTTCCCCGTTATTGAGTGTAGTGGTGGTATAGTAGTGATATTCTTTTATCATCAAGGATTAAATAACCAACTATGTGCTGCTTGACTTCGGGTTGGGGCGTAGTGATCTACTCCGTGACGTGTCGACTCGAGGTTTTAAGTAAAGAGGGGCGATTTGATTGGAGACTCTAGAAAAATGGTGACATCCGTCCCCATTCTGGAGGAACGACCAAAGTAGCCAATGTCTTAAGACGAGCGGTATGGAAGTAGGAATGTGAGTGATTTTCTCGACTGAATGATTTAATTCATCTAGGGTGTAATGTGTTAGGATAGGACCGAGCCGATTGTGCTAGTCGCCATATGGAAATGTTGGAATTTTTAATTTTCGACGATCAAGCATTAAGCTCATGATGTTTAATTATTTTCTTGATTGATTTCGTTTTGTCTTTTGACAATATGTGTTGTGTATAATTCAATTGATAGAGTCGTGAGTACCTCTTAGAATTTTTTCGCAACGGTGGTCATTATTCAAATGAGACCGGGAGGGGCGAAGTATGTTTTGGATTTTGGTTATGATGAGTATTTTTGGATTTTTGAATTAATGAATACTTTAGGTATCGTTTAGATTGTGTATCTTATGATGTGATTCGGATCTTGTTTCGTCCCGATCCACGAAATTGTTTCGGATTTGGTTGCGATACCTTGATATGGTTTGAGAGCGTAGGCCGCTTCATTTGTATGATCACCAACTAAGTTGGAGCGATCATTCGTCTTAGGATTATTTTTAAGAGCGACGGATTTTATGTTTATATTCGGATATGATTCCGTGCGTGTCTTGTCTCTTATGATAAGAGCGGTTGACATTGTATTTTTTGATTTTATTGGTTAAGTTACATTTGTTTTTCGTGATTTTCATCAGGATGACGAGGCGAGTTTGAGGCGTAAGCCTGTAAAATCTTCGAGTTGAAAACCTAGTTAGCTAAGGTATCGCCTTAGAAGGCGAGAAGTACGTCTTTGGCAATGGGGGAAGTTAAACCTAGCTATGTTGGGACTTTCAGATGTGGGAACAAGTTGAATCATAGCTTAAAAGCTTGAGTTCGCAAGAGCTGTGCAGTGTGCACAAATACGTTTATGTATCCAACTTGAGAAGTCCTATGCCGACGAACTTTAGCGTTCTTTTGATGAAACTTCACTTTGATGTGAAGCTTCGGTTTGGCGAGAAAACCTGCTGGGAATCATGAATCGAGAAGTCATACGGTTGAGGCAAAAGACCGCGTGTACCCCAATGTTAAGGTTCATGGAACTCTAGGCGAGGCCTGAGTTTTACATGACGAACGCAAGGATCAATTCGAAAGAAATATCCATCTCTTCACAAAGACCGCACCGTCGTCAAGTGCCGCATCTTAAGCCTTGAGGACAAGGCTCATTTAACGGGGAAAGACTATAACACCCCGTGTTTTAGGTCATTGTATGACGATCGCGTGCCCGATGTCGTAAATATTATTTTACGAGTTTTTTTTTTTTTTTTTCCAGTGAGCGAGTGTCGAATTTAAAATTTTATTGTCTTAATAAATATTTCGTATTTGCTTATGAAATTTTAGAGAAGATTCGATAATTTTGTATTATTGAGTTCGCGAGTCGACGTTTGACGCGCGTTGTTATCGGTTTCGAGCGTCGTATAATTTACGACGTGTCTCGCTATTATTCTTTATGATCATTAAAATTTCATTTTATGAACCATGCGTAATTTGTTCTCGGTATCTTGGCAAAGCTCGCGTTTAAGGCTCGCGTTAAATTAACTAGATATTTTACAAAATATCTAAAAGATATTTGTAAGATATTTATTATATAAATATACAAGTTATCATTTTTCCTTCTTTCATTATTCTTGGTTTCTGACCGCAATACACAACACCACCACTCTTGGTGTTTTGATTTTTCTACCTATCAAATGTTGTTTAGGAGGTCCTAAATTAGTCATCCATGTAATAAAAATGGATTTGCAACAAGGTTTTATTTGAAGTAGTTTTATGAAACAAGAAAGTTTCTGAGTTGGGTTTTGCTCTTGGCTGGTGGGTTTGATATCAGCAAGAGGCCACTAGGAGGTGGTTTGTTTGATTTGTTTTTATATTGGGTTGGTTCGAGTTTTGATTTGGTTCGGTTGTTGGTGGTGAGCCGCGACATACTCAAGAGGAGCAAGGCGAGAAATTTATCGAGTCCGTTATCGCTTAAATAGCATTGTAAGGTTTCCTTCATATTGGTTTTATTGATTTTCGATTATATTATCGATTTGGTTATATGTGATGAAAATCCATTGAAACTTGCGGCGTTTAGTGTAATATGTTGTTGATAGTGAAGTAGGATTAGTATGAAATTATAAGGCACATTAGATGTGGTTTTGATGAGATTTTGGGTCAAAAACGGATTTTGGCGTGATTTGTAACTAGCGGACTGTGAGCAGAAAGTTTGGCACGCCAAACGAGGATCGAGAAATTGGTAAATCTGATTTTAGGCTTTAAAATATGGTAGAGCTTGCTTATCAATCGTTTCATATAGGGATCGTCTTGTAACTCTAATACCGAGGAAGTTATGCAAAACGAGATTATATCCTTATATAAAACTCGGCCATAGTAATAGGGCGCTGCTGTGGATTTTAAAGCTGATTCGGGCACTTTCGAGGTCCGTTTCGGCCTTCGGTCGAAACATGAAAGTTGTTCGGAAGGTCGTTTTACTTCCCCGCGAGGTTCTGTAGTTAAAAGGAGTGCTAAGGGATTTAAAGGGGGGCAAATTCTGGCTATTGTTAATTAGTACATGCATCAGACCTGATGCGATGTGCGTTTTCATATTTCAGTCGAGTTTCGGGTCTCGGACAAAACTGGAAAGTTGTTCGGAATATCGTTTCGCATAAATTCTCTTTAGAACCCGAGTTGTGAAAATGTGATTTAGTGGGTCGTTATAGTCGGGTCAGACTTAGAAAATAAATATACTTTATAAAAGTCATTGCTACTGGTAGTGTTATAGTTACTCCTGGTAGTGTTAAGTTCCTCCTGGTAGTGTTATAGTTACTACTGGTAGTGTTATAGTTACTCCTGGTAGTTATAGTCATTGCTACTGGTAGTATATAAGTTACTCCTGGTAGAGTAATTTTGTCATTAGTACTGGTAGTATAAAAATGGTTACTACTGGTAGTGTTGTAGTTAGTCCGGTAGTACAAATGGAAAATTAGTAATATATAAATATACTCAGTGTTAAGGTTAGGACGCGCAAGTGTATTTCTCATCACCTATATGTATGTAAACATATATATAAATATATATATGTTTTCGTTGTAACGATGTACGCATCGTTGGTCGTATTTATTACGTGTTGTAATCGAACGACATAATTATAGGTCGTGGTCGAGATCGTTGCAGATTCGGTTGTGATTATTTGGATTAATTGATCGTGGTCTTTAATCAATGTGAGTTTCATAGCCTCGCTTTTCAATCTTTTGAATGTTTTATAACCCGCGAGGGGGATACATGCTTGTTTACAAATGCATTTACATGATTGTTTACAAATTTGTTTACATACTTATTTGCATAGCTCGCTATGGGATACATTATTTGACTTCATTTTTGGTCATAAATGCATACTTTACATTTGAAATGACTACGGATTAGCTTAGGCTGATTGAACTATATTTTTAAAACGGTACTGCCCGGGTGTTCTTGGAAGGGACACCGGTAACGGGAGTACACATTTAAAACGGTACTGCCCGGGTGTTCTTGGAAGGGACACCGGTAACGGGAGTACATATTTAAAACGGTACTGCCCAGGTGTTCTTGGAGGGGACACCGGTAACGGGAGTACATATCACTGCCCAAATTGGGCACATACAAGTCTACATCACAGCGTCATGAACTGTAAATCACTTGGTGGGTGAGCTGCGGATTGTTATTGAAATAGATCTATTCGGGTGTGGATCCTGTTCGGTGTTAGCGATCGCCGGCAAGAACATTATAGGTGATGTCCACGGAATGATTTTAAAATAGATCTATTCGGGCTTGCAACTCCCGTTGGGTGATTAGCTATCACTGGACGAACGTTTATAACATGTGCGGATTACGTTGGGGACTATTAGGGCCCCGAAAAACACATACTTGGAGTAAGTTTGGTGACATTAATGTGTCATGCATTCTTTTTAAATCTTTGGGACAAGGTTTGGTATTTTTGGTGACATAAACATGTGTCCATGATTTTTATAAATCTTTGGACAAGATGGTATTTTTGGTGACATAAATGGTCCTGCATTCTTTATAAATCTTTGGGACAAGATTGGTATTTTTGGTGACATAAAATGTGTCATGCATTCTTTATAAATCTTTGGGACAAGATGATCTTTTTGGTGACATTAAATGTGTAATGCATTCTTTATAAATCTTTGGGACAAGATTGGTATTTTTGGTAACATAAAATGTGTCATGCATTCTTTATAAATCTTTGAGACAAGATTGGTATTTTTGGTGACATAAAATGTGTCATGCATTCTTTATAAATCTTTGGGACAAGATTGATATTTTTGGTGACATAAAATGTGTCATGCATTCTTTATAAATCTTTGGGACAAGATTGATACTTTTGGTGACATAAAATGTGTCATGCATTCTTTATATAAATCTTTGGGATTTTTACATGGTACTGTGATGATACAGTGGATTACATCTTATTAAAACTGATATATGAACTCACACACTTTAATGTGACACTTTTTAAGCATGTTTTTCTCAGTGAATTAGATGCTTGGATTATTTGATGTGCATTGGAGTCTTTACATTCAAGTTTTTCATGGTGATGCAATTATGGGACAACTATTATTTTGATTTCAGAAAATCAACGAGATTGTTTTACAAACGACACATTAGAGTGTCGTTCTTTGTAATTCTTAGCG
Source organism: Tanacetum coccineum (assembly GCA_026074375.1). NCBI lineage: Eukaryota > Viridiplantae > Streptophyta > Magnoliopsida > Asterales > Asteraceae > Tanacetum > Tanacetum coccineum. The sequence continues at coordinate 17,284 of BQNB010114890.1, forward strand.
CTGGGTATCTATGAAGTAGCACCCAAAGTGTATCGCTGCGTTGTTATGTTTTTGCGGGTGTAAGTCATGCTCTGACCCATGACTCAAAATTGAAACCAACTTGGTCTTTGTGGCTAGTTTCGCAATCCCAAGACACACACACCCATGGTGTGGTTGAGTCCCATGTGGTCCACTAAAACCCTAAACCTCAAGCGCTTGGTCCTAATATATTATCACACTAATCATAACTTAGGGTTCTCATATCATTTCTTGCCTCTTCAAAATTTAATCTCTTCTCTCCCTTCTTTGAATACTCACGCCCAACCCAAACACCCTCTTAGGGTTCATTTCTTGCTGATTTCCTCTAAGATCCAAGTAATCTAGGCTTATTTCTAAGGTTATCCAAGGTATATCCAAGTATTGGTTGGTTGATTTCCAAAGGTTCTCTCAAGATTATAAAATTAGGGTTCTAATTTTATAAGTGGGTTTTATAGATCTAGTTATTTTGGGAATAGATCTTGTGATTCTCTACTTGTTTTTTCATTCTTGTAAGTATTTCTTGGTCATCTCTTGTTTCATTTCTTTTATTCTTATGAATATTGTTCAAGTTTAAGAGTCCATGTGTTTGTGTTACTTTTCTAAAAAGAAATGACAAAATATCTTGACAACTTTTATAAAAATAGAAGTATTATGTTTGTTGTTTTATATCTTATGTGAGATGGGGTTGAAAAGTGTGTTGCAACAATAGAAATGAAGGGATTAGGTTAGATTTATGTGTGGTTTTGTTGTGGATTAGTTGTGAACGGAGATTAGGCTAGACTAGACACTATTGTGAAGTTTGGATGGATTCTGGTTGCATTTTTGACAAAAAGTGCTTGATGCCCCACGATTTACCGATTTTCAAATGCTTTATACTTTGGGGTGAGAAACATTGTTTGCTTTTAAAATTGGCACAAGCTCTTAAGTGAGGTTTATTGTTTATGTGTTGCCTAAGTTTGCTTACAAACCACTATTGCCCGAACTATCATGAACCGTTAGTCACCTATGGCTAATTGGATTGGTTAAGTGAGCGCGAATGCGTAAATAGATCTATTGGGACTAATTATCCCTATCTGCTTTGGTTCCACTTAACGAAGAACAAACGGATATATGTCATGTCGATGTGCGTTGTGGTGGTCTTTGGTTTGGGACACCAGTTAAGGGCAGGAATACTATGTGGCATGATATGATATGCCCTGTTGTTATTAGCATCGGTGTCATGAGCTTAGCGTAACAGTAAATACTTTTATGTGATGTTGTATCTGTTATAGTAGTCGCATACGTTTTGAAATCTTGTGGTCCACTCTTGTATTAACTTAAACCTATGAATTCACCAACATTATGTTGACGTTTTAAACATGTTTTCTCAGGTGCTTAGCTTGGCTTGATTCTTGATGCTAAATGGAGTCTATGTGCTATGTGACTTCGCCAATTTCAAGACTTATCTATTTATATACTCGTTGTCATTATCAAACTTTGTTATGCTTCCGCTACATTTAACTTTCTTATGACTGGTTGTAAAACTTAAATTAATTTTCTTTATGCAACGAGTACAACTATTTTTCAAACGTCCATGATTAGTGGTCGTTCTTTATTGCTTTATGTTCGGATTGTTATGACGTCACGCCCTCGGACACGTATTCTGTCTAGGCCCCGTCTGGGGGTGTGACACTTTGTCACACTTGTGATGATTTGTGTAAGTATTTCCTAAGTCATGAACGAATTACATGAACCCGCCGTCCATTTAATATTCCGTTAAGGCAACACACAAGTAAGGTAGTACGAAGACTATTATAAGGCCCCTGAGAGTATATTAAATGCAATTGAAATATCTTAAGAGAGATCAACCATATTAGGGGTAAGGTAGTATGAATACTGTTACCGATGGTATCCTTTCTACACACTCGCGTTTCCCTAGACGTCTATGCCAATTTAATATCTTATGGCTAGTTTTCTAAAGCCTAACGCGCACATCTATCACAAGAAGCAACATTAAAAGGATCTACAATCTAAGTTTCATACAATCATAAGTAAATACAAAGGAGGGTTTACCCTAGCATGTTATAAAGAAAGCAAGAACATAAATCAATCAAACAACACATAGACATATTGATGATTAAAGATAAACAATCTTACTTGATTAAAACATGGATTAAAGTCAGTTACAATAGGGTTTTGAGGCCCTAAAGATGACCTATAAAGCTGCTAATATGATTAGGGTTCGTCTCCCAAAGTTATATAAAGTTACACCTAAAAACCCCAAAATTAGTTTTGTATATATAGGAAAACGACGCCACGACGTCGCTTTGAAGCCATGACGCCGTCGCCACGTCGATGATTCTAGAACCACTTTAAGGCGGCTACATTCTGAATTCGTCACAAAATCCTCGACGCCGTCACTTTGAAAATCACGACGTCGTCGCTTTATACTTGCGACACCGTCTCCAGCTCTGTATGCGTGGTTCTTCAAGATACTTGGTGTATGGCCGTAGTCCTGTCCGTTTCTGTAACACCCCCAAATCTGGGTAGCAGCGGAATGTTGAATATCTGAGGGCGTTACTTCATAGATCAATAGCACAAGATATGAGAATGACCACTAAACGTGTCGTTTTAAAAAGATACACTGGATTAACAAAATACTCGTTCATTACATAAGCTCATGGCTTTAAATTGTTCGACAATATAAGTAAAGATTTTGGTTTATAACAAATGTTCCCAAAATGTAATACGCCCTAAATCTTTAGTATTGACTCTCTCCAAAGAGTGACCCCCAATGTATCTGGGCACCTCGTGCCTTATTGACCTGAGAAAACATGCTTAAAACGTCAACATAAAGTTGGTGAATTCATAGGTTTACGTATATAAATTGTAGGACCGCAAGATTTCCAAGTGTATGATTAAGCAACAAATGCAAACATCATAAAAAGTAATTACATTTTCCTAAGCTCATGACACTGAAGCTCGACATGTATGAATGCAATAAATTGCCAATAAATGCCCGTGAATGATGTTCTAACCCGCAACATCCCAAATCCGACATGGTATACGTTTGTTGTCCGGCAACCCGGCACAGTGAGCGCTACTCACCCAAACGGGGATGTCAATCCTAAATAGATCTATTTATAACATTTGCGCTCACAATCTAGTGATTGACAGTTCATGATAAAGGGCTCAGTGGGTTATCGCTACTTAGGCAAACACGTAATCATTGTATAAAATGTACGGGTTCTCACCCCAAAGATGTAAATCATTTAAATAATTGTAAAACATGGGGCTATGAACTCACCTCAGTAAATAGTCCTCTGAAAATGGTAATATATCCAAGTATAGCAAATGAATCACACCGTCAAATACCTAAGTAAATACGGCCAGTCTTAGTCTACAAGTTTAGACTTAATGTATAAACTACAATAAATTGCTAGTTTATATATACTATTATCACTTGTGTGGTGGTGCACATGTTTATTGTATTTGTCTTTTCTTGATGGCTTTAGTATATGTATAAACGTTATTAATAAATATTCATATTTATTAAGTCGTGTTTTAATTCGTATAATATCCGAATAATATTATAACTCGTCCGATACACTAAGTGTTTATAAAATCACTTCCGTTCATAAAATACCCTTAGGTTTTCTATATTTACAAAACAGTCCCTATATTTAAGAAAATATAATATTTACATTTTAAACCCTTAGGTTTCCACATTTACACCTTTAGTCCTTAAACTTTACAAAAATTACACTTTAGGTCCTTAATTGTTCCAAACAGCCCCTTAAGTTTAGAAATGTCAAAAACAGTCCCTAGACTTATAAAATCAGTTTTGACAGTTTTAACCCTCAAGTTTACAAATTGACACTTTTAGTCCCTTAACTTGTAAAAAATTGCATTTTAAGCCCAATTAAGTTTTAACAAGTGGCAATAGGTTTTATTAGACTCCAATAAGCTACATAAGCTGAGTCAGCTTATAAATAAGCTCGGATAAGCTTATTTGAACTTATTGGGCTTGTTGGGTCCGTTAAGGTCCATTAAGCCAATTAAAGGTCCAATGAGGATTCTAAAAGTACATAAGCTCCCATCAAGCTCATTTAAGCTTATTGAAACTGTTTGGCTTAATAATAAGCTCAGATGAGCTTATTTGAGCTTATTAGGCTTATTAAGCTCGTCAAGGCCCATTACGAAAACAAAGGGTCCATTTGGATTCTAAAAGTACATAAGCTCTTATTTGACTTATATAAGCTCATATGAAACTGTTTAGCTGTAAAATAAGCTCAAATGAGCTTATTTTAGCTTATTTGAGCTTGTTGGGCTCGTGAGCCCAATAACTCTAGTCCGAATGGTACACAGTTTCTCCTATGATTCCTC
>BQNB010114891.1:0-21666 GCA_026074375.1 Tanacetum coccineum
CTTTCTTATCTTTAATTGTTCATGTTTCGTAGATTACTTATTTACTTATTGCATCGCTATCATATACACTTGTGTATATTTCTTGAGTTCACATAAGTCGATAATCTATGTTTTAATTTAAAACAGTAAAAAATATTCAACCCCCCTTCTAGTTTCCATACTAATCATAGATCAATCATATCATCGAGGATAACCAGACTTAATCAGTAAAATATATTTGTTGTCTATATAATCTGTATTGGTTAATTCTTAAGCAGAATCATGAATCCTCAAGAAACAAAACAAGTTACTGCACGTGATGAATAATAGGTTCTATTCACTAAGAGAGTTAAGATTAGCTCTACAATGTCAGACTGGAGACCACAGTGCCACAAAAGGAAGAGACATTTCAAGTGGTCATTGATCTTGTCAAGAACTCTTCATGCTTCAAGGCTTTCACTATTTCTGCAGATGTCCCAGAAATCTTTATGCAGTAGTTCTGGTATTCAATCAAGAAGGTTCAAGGCACGGATTCTTATGAATTCCTCTTAGACAACAAGAAGTGTGTGGTCAATGCTGATGTCTTTAGGACAATTCTTAATACATGTCCAAGGGTGGAAGTTGTGAACTTCACTGATGTACCAGATGATGATACCACACTTGCTTTTCTCATTAAGCTGAGTTATAAAGGTCCATTATACAAGCACACCAACATGTTTGTGGATCATATGCATCAGCCATGGAGAACTCTGGCAGTTATAATTAACAAGTGTCTCTTTGGAAAGACAACAAGCAATGACAAACTACGTAAGTCCAGAATTGACATATTATGGGGCATGTTCTACAGAGAGAATGTCGACTATCCTAAGTTGATATGGGAAGATCTTGTATACCAGATTGATTACAAGAAGGAGAAGAGATTAATGTCATTCCCCTGATTCACCAAGGTCATCATCAATCATTTCCTCAAGCAACACAAATCTCTCTCAAACCTCAAGTATCAACACTATCATACAATCAAAGATGATGGTATTGGATGTATATTAAAGTTTGTCAGAATAGGTGGAGATTATTAGGAATATGGACTTTCCATTCCTGAGACATTGCTGACAGAAACAATCAAACAATTTGAATCCTATCAGATGGTCATCAAGTATTCTACTAGACAGATTCCCCACAAGAAGAGCAGAGGCAAAGGTTCACAAAGAAAGAAGACTGCTGATGACTCTTAGGAAACTATTGATGTATCTGAAGAGACTGAACCAGAACCTGAATCAGTTAAGAGAAAGACTTCTAGTAAGAGAAGAGTCAAGAAGAAAGTCACACTGCCTGCTGATGACAACATTATCTCTTATGATCCTAACACTGCTTTGGAGTTAGGCAAGTCTATTAGCCAAACTAAAGCTGAAGAAACAGAAGCAGCAAGACAAGCCAATGCTACTCATGCAAGGATCATAACTGAAATTGTCCCTGAATCTGCCAAGAAGTCTGGTGGCGGAAGTTCTAAGAGCGTAGTCATTCAAGACACTCCAAATGCTCCAACGTCAAAACCCTCCACTTCAAAGACTAAGCTTAAAGGTGCTCCATCACTTACTCCAGAAGAACAAGATGCTGCAGACATTATGCAAGCTCTTAAAGAAAGTAAGAAGACAAGCAAGAGATAGCCAGGTACTGGAGGCTCAAATGCCGAAGTTTACCATCAAGCTTAAAAAGGAACAAGCTGAGAAGCAAAAGATGCCGAAGTTCACCATCAAGTCTACAAACAAGGCAGCTCTCAAAGAGTTTGATCTGAAAATCGCTCTCTACTCGACCATGCATGCAAACAAGTCCTTCAATAGAAATACTACTAATCATAGATTGTACCACGCTCTCATGAAAGCTTTAATAGAGGATGAAAATGCTATGGATAAAGGAGTTTCCGACACAGTCAAAGACCAAATCAGGGTAAGGAGACCAAGAGGAGAAGAACTAAAGATTCAGAGTCTTTAAAGAAGCCATCCACCACCAATGAAACCCCAAAAGGTAAAGCTCCATCTAAAGGCTCCAAAACTGGTAAGTCTACGTGAGGAGTCCGTTATGACCCCTTAGATCATTATTAAGACTCATCTAGGATATAGTAACAATGATTAATAAACTTGCATAGAGAATAATAACACAGAAATCAGAGTTACTTCAAGGTTTTCTTCATTCACTACATTCTCAAGATCAAATGATCCTTAGGGCTAAACTAACTAATACATAGACATCTATAACACATCTACTAACTATCTAACTATGGTGTACATACACACATACACCTTTTACTATTCGACTCTCATTAGTCAACTCTGCTATGTATGCTAAACCACACGTCTATACCCTTTATATAGAGGTCTTACAAGAAAAACCTAGAGTATTAAGGAAACATAATAACTAATATTCAATGCATATCTTTGACTTTTCAATGCATATCTTCTGCATTTAAATCTTCCAAATATGTAGAATACCAAAGTGTCATATTATGTCCTTGTTGTTTCATTCGTCTTCATATAAGCACATGTAGTTTTGTAATCATCAAATCTGTAGACCCAACAATCTTCCCCTATTTGATATTATAAAACAATCTTCATGAATGAAACAATCTTCAATGCTTCCCTTTAACTTAAGATCTTCTTGAACATGCCACCACACAAAATAAGCTGCAAATCAATAAACCTGTAATCTTCTTCTCCTTTTTGTAATCATCTAATAGGAGTCCTCTATAGATATACAACTTGGATCATAATAGCTACAAACCATATATCACAACTACTAATCTAGCCTTCCAATACTCAAAATACCCACCATGAAGCATAATATGAAAAATGACTCTGAGCAGTAGAAACACAAACTAGCAGTAGTAATAAATGACTAGTAGTAGTAACAAAATACTTCCCCTCAAGTGGTGCATGTAGATGGTTAAACATTTAATCAATAAGCTTCCCCTGAAAAATATGTTTACCATCTCTTGAATCTGTAGGCTCTATGTAGTGATTACTAATAAAGAAAACTGAGTATAACGAATTTGATGAAGAAGTATAATCTCCCAAACTTGTGTCTTATGTCTTGCACTATCCACGTGACGTCGAACTTATAAATAAATCTGTGAAATATAAGTAGACCGCAACCTCTTGACAAAAACCTCATCTTCTATGAGACACATACTAAGTGATAGCAAATGTGAGCATTGAGCACCATAAGAAAAATCACACACCTTTGCTAGATTTTGACAAGTCTTCATCACACCATTGTAAGCACGAACAAGTTATCTTTAAAGTTAATATCCTGATATAAACACGACTTTAAGATATGATAAGAACACGCATCTGTGAAACTCAACTACAACATCAAATAAGTGATAATCAACCATCTTCGTAATCACATCTTCAAATAATCCCAAAATAATAGCCATAAATCCAATAATAATAAACTGTTGTAAGAAACAGTTCTATCTGAGATCCAAACGCGTCTGTTGTCCAACATCGGACAATGCTAGCAGTATTAATCTTTAAAGCCCAGCAGTATTAACCAAACTGCTTTTAACGCTGACAATATTAACTCATGAAACAAACTGGCAGTACTAAAAACCAACGAACAGTACTAACCAAATTATAACTGGCAGCATTAAGTAACACCAAACCTGCTAGCAGCATTAACCATCCAGAAACCAACAGTAGTAATTACTGTTAAGGATACCTTAAAAAATTTTACTCCTTTTTTTAAGTATCCAGACGACACCTTCTTTGTGTCACAAAACTGTTACAAATCTGTCACAACACTGTTACTAAACTGTCACAGATCATGGTCTCCTTCCTCCCATTCGGTTAGTGACACTTTTTAGTGTCACTAAACTGTCGTTAGGCTGTCACTAATTCAGTTTACTCTTGGCAGTATTAATTCAATACTAGCAGTATTAATGTTTCTTTTAAGCAGTATTAAGTTAAACTGTTCTATCTTTCTTCGATAGCACTAAGTAAGCAGCATTAATATACATAGAGGCAGTAGTAACTTACTTCGAGCCCAAGCAATTATTAACTTTGAAGCCCTGCGAACGCAACCTCCTGTATCATTCAAAACCTATATATTGTCGAATAATCATCCAACTGCTTCATGAATTAGTGTTTCTCAAGCTTCTCTTCTTTCTACATACAACTACAATAATCACGTGTATACAACCGGAAACAAGATATGATGATGCATCATTCCTCATCAAACAAAAGTGAATCATAACTAATGGTTTAACCGTCATCCATTAAAACGAAACATCATTATGCACTTAGCTTCAACCACGCAGCGAACACAACACCATGACATTAACATGGCCTCTTGTCATATACACCATCAGCAGATTAAACCCTAAAATATTAGGGTTTCTTAAACCTCTTGTCACCATTACTATGACACATGCAGTTGAATCGTTCCTTTATATCGAGTCCCTAACATCAAATAAGAACACGATGAACACCATCCCATGACTGATCCAACAACAATAGTAAACATGGAAACCAAACCATTATTTTTTCATAAAATCGACTAGAAAAACACCTTGTAGATCCTAGATCGAGAGCCACGAGGCTCTGATACCAATTGATATGATCGATTTAAGCTCAGATTGGTTAGATCTTTTATATCTAGGATAAACAATAACAATGATTGAATATGCACAACGGAATTATAAGAACACAATCAATGTTATCACAAGGTTTTCTTTATTCATACATTTCCTATTACCCCAACTATAACTTGGGGTTACTAACTAACTATCTAACTATGGTGTACACACACACCTTTTACTATTCGACTCTTATCAGTCGACTCTACTATGTATCTAAAACCTATGTCTATGATCTCTTTATATAAGGAGAGATCATGACTTACAAAGGAAGTAAATCAATAGATAAGAAAACTATTTAAATTACATTAAACCTCATTAAGATGTTTCCTAATCATTATCTTGTAGAATATTTGACCAAATCTTCATATTTCTCCACCAGCTTGTAGAGTTTCATAATGACGACTTTGATCCTTTTGTTTTATTCTATTGCTCATTTGTATCATCAAATCAAGAATCCCAACACATTGGAAATTTTGGAGCATGAGATTAAGAGACTAAAGCATAGTCGAATTCATATCATTAAAGTTTAATGGAATTCGCAATGAGGTCTCGTGTTTACATGGGAGCGTAAGGACGAGATCAAGTGCAAGTACCCACGCCTATTTTTTAGCGTAATTATTGGCTAAGTCGAACTTAATCCCGGGACGAGATTCTTTCTAACGGGGGAAGGATGTGACAACCGTCAAGTTCAGGTTAACAACCATTAGAGTTGTTATAACGTCTATGACTAAATTTACTTGTGTAAATTATTTTGTGAGAGAATTGCAAAAATGGTCCTTGTGGTTTTGCCAAATTACAGATTTGGTCCGTCGAATTTCGAAAGTGCAAAAAACGTTCGAATTTTGAAGGTTTGGTTCCACTTTTAGTCCTTGATCGAATTGAAATGACTAAATACCCCTCTGCAATTTGGCCAAACCACAAGGACCATTTTTGCAATTCTCTCTTATTATTATTTATTTATTTTTAATTATTTTATTTATTTAAAAAAAAATTAATTTAAAAAAAATTAATTTTTTTTATTACTACTATTATTAACACAAATATATAAAAACGTAACGTAACATATGAATCACTGAACCGAACAAGAATTCAACCGAACCGAAACAAAAACCGAAATCTTTTTTTGGGTCAACTGGTATGTGCTTAATTACACATACCTTTTACCTTTAAAAACGAGCTAAAATAACCAAAAACGGACTTAAAATGCCAAATATATGCTTGTTTTGCTAATTGTGTTGTGCAGGAACGGATAACTAAGAAAAGGACGAAAAACAAAGCCAAAACGACAAAACCGGACTCGGAATGGAAAAGACTGTGAAAGACAAAGCCAAATCGAAGCCGGAAAGTCAATCAAGTCAAAAAGTCAACAGAAAAGTCAACTGGTCAAAGTCAAAGTCAACCCAAGTCAACCCCGAGGCCAAAGTCAAAGAAATATAAGTTTAGGGACTGAAATTGTAAATCCCTAAACTTATACTTATAAGAAGAAAAGAGAAAATGAAAGGCAAGGGTGCAAACTGCCAATGTGCCAAAGTGTAGTACAAGGGGCAAAACTGCCAACTCCCATATCTTGTATACACCAAGGACGAATCCTGCAAAGAGTTATATAACTCTTGGGGACTTGTTTTGCCAAGTCCCCAAAGTTATATAACCATAAGGACGTACGGTGCAAGCAAAGATATAACCTAGAGGGACCATTTTTGCCAAACGGGGAAACTTATCCCCTGTCACTCTCTTTTTCATACAACCAGATTTTCCCGCCACTTTTGAAACCCAAAACCCACTCACGGGTTAACACCCTCTCTTCTACCCTGCACCTCAAAAAAACCCATGGACAAACTCGCCCCTCCTCCTCCACTAAAAAACCTAATCCTATTTGGCAATCCCACGAATCCCCAAGGCATAAAGGACGGTTTAGATGATTTTTTGGTGTTGCTCTCACAAACTAACACAACAAGCACAAAGGTTTGAAGACTCATCTATAAAAGAAGTAGAAGACAGTAGTTTTGTAGGAGTAGTTAGTTTTGTATTTTCATTATTAAGCATTTTCTTTCAAACTTTTAGCAATTCGATTTAAGCACTTGTACTCTTGATCTTTCATCTTAAACTTCATCAATTTAGTAATAACAATTCAGTTTACAAGTTACTTTGAGTTCTGTTTTCAATAATAAGTCGAATTTATTCAATAAGCTCTCAATAAGCTCAATTGAGCTTATTACTGTTCATAAGCTCAATTTCAGTCAAACTTTGTTCTTAAGCAAGTTACTTACTAATCTTGTTCAATTTACATGAAATCATGATTACTTGAGTGTTTTGTGTTCAAGTTTGGAAGCAACAAGGTAATAAGCTGTTAATAGCTTATTGAGCTTTATGCTCAAGGTTTAGAGGCTTGGGAGCCACTTAGGTTCAAGTTCTTTTTAGCCACTCACTCTACTAGAGTGGCTTAAGTCTGAGACTACGAAAACTCAGGTTTCATTTTCTTCAAATCTCATTTTAGCATCAATTTAGCTTAATACAAGTAGCTTGTTCTTTTGTTCACCTATTGCTTAATCATGTTTATAATGTTTAGATAGTTTTAAGGTTACAATTTCTTTAAAGCTGTTTAGTTAGAATCATTAAAAGTTTATTTTAGTTGAGAAATTCTGTTATGAGTAGTAACAAGCTAGTAGAGTAACTAGCTTAATCTCACTAATAAGCTAGTACTTTTATAGCTCAAACAGCTTTATTAGGTCATTTTGAGTAGAAGTGGATAAAAAGTTTTTAAAGTTTTAGTTTCAAATTAGATTTTAAGAACAAATTAGTTTAGACAGCCAACTTAAGTAGTGTTTGGTTCTAGTTGTCTTTGACTCTAAAAGTCAACATTATTTTGTCAAAATCTTTTATAAAGTTGAGTTAAGTCATATGTTCAAGTTTAAAACAGGTTTTAAAAGATAGTTATTAGAATTCAATGATTGTGAGCTCAAAATTTCTTACTTAGCACCAGGGCATGTTTAGAGTTTAAGTGTTATTAAGTTTTAGTGATTGTTAGCATTCTAGGTTTCAAAACTAGTTATTGAAGGTTTAGTAGTACTAAGTGAATGAGTTTATGAGTTTTTACTTAAGCTTTTAACCTGCCTTTTAGTTTTTTTTGCCATTTGCATCAGCAACAACAGTACATGCTGTTGTTGCTAGCCAAATTTCTATTCACTTTTAAGCATTCATCATTAGAAGTTAGAAAGTAGAATTAAGCACATTTATAGTACTCCATTAGTTTTTTAGAATTTGTCATTTAGATTTCATTATTAAGCTTTTAATATAGCTTATTCAAACCTGCAAAAGTAGTATAGTAGCATTTAGGATTCTAGCTTATTTTCTATTGTGATTTTCATTTTTAGTTGATATTTGGAAAAACCTTTTATCTAGGTTAGATTTAAATCCCTAGCACAGCTTATTCCCAAAATTTCAGCTTCTAAAGTTTAGAAATAAGCTGTGAAGCTTATTTGAAAAAGCTTATAACAGTTTAAGCCTAAAACTTGCACTTTTTCATCTTAGTTTTCTTGTTAAATTTGTTAATACTAGGGTAATTTTTGTTTAAATACCATTAGTACACATCATGAACATCAATTAGCTTCTTTTAGTTTTCATTTTCACCTAGTAATAAGCTCTATATAAGCCAAAAGCCAAAAAAGCTTGTCAAACTGCTAGTTTCTGTGACAGAATCTAAGTGGCTTATTTTCTAGCTTATTCTGTGGTCAAAAGTTGAAAGTCCTTTTGTTGATGTTGTAGAGAATAAGCTGTTTAACAACTTTGTAGTTTTAAGTTTTTGCTAATTCTCAATTTTTAAATAAGCCAAAAATAAGCTAAATTCGTAGGGTCTGTTTTGTATTTTTCTTATAGTTCAAGGTTACCAGTTTATTCTATAGTGTAAATTCCCAAATCTTTGCCCGCCTACCCTTTACTTTAGTTTATTACAATTCCTACCCTAGAGTTTGCAAAAAAATAAAAAAGGGGGAAAGACAAGAGGCCCGGGTGAGCAAGACTCGAACCCGGGACCTCTCGATACAAACCCCCTTTTACAGCGATACATCCCCTTTTTACACAACACACTCTACCACTGCGCCCTTGGGTCTTTTTTTCGTTAAAGACTCAAGGGCTAACATATTAAGGTGGAATTATTGCTATATAAGCTTAAATAAAACTGTTTTACGTGCTTATTTACACGGTCATTATTAGCATAAGTCTGACTTTTTTTTTCTTATCTTTCCTAGGATTGTCATAGTGTCTACATATTTTATTTTGTAAATTTTACTCAGAATTTATATTCGTAAAAATCGATTAAAGATATTTTTTTTATAATTTAATTTAGTTAAAAGTTTATTTAATTCATAAAAAATACAAAAATTATCAAAAAAATATTTTGCTTTTTTAGAAAATTTTCTTTTATCATCTAGTTTGTAGGAAAAATATAAAATTTTTCGTAGGGTCATTTTTACAACTTTTCATCTTTTAAAGAACGGGTCCGGGTACGGGATTTTGTTTTGACTCGTTTTTGGGTCAAACGAACTCCGTTTTCGGTCTAGTCTTTTTCATTCTTCGTTATATTTGGTCTATAAGAGTAGTTTTTTACAGAAGTACTTGAAATATCAACATTATATGAATGATAATGATCGTAAGGTTCCATTATAGTGAAAAATCAATGTCAAAAAATGTCGGCTACCAGCTGGAGTTCAACTCCCAGATGAAAATAAGACGGTTATGACGTACCAAAATATTCCTTCAACAACGCCGTTGGGATGAATCAATCAACCACTGAGTGGTTACGAATTAATCGAGCACTCCTGCTTACAATTGCAGTCAAAACGGTTGACTTAATAATAATAAGATGAAATAAGACAGAAACGTGACGAAAAGATAGGTTGACTTAGTTTCTAATAGCAAAAGAATGAACATCTCTATATCTCGTACATACGCGGTCCATCTGCTGCTCTTCTCGAGTTTTGACTCAAAATTTATCGATCAATCCTTCTCGGGGTCCTAAGCAGGGTATGTGTATGAAGAGTAGTTAGGTATACATCGCAACTCACTCACTAAATCATAAGCGTGCGAAGACGATCTCTAATGATATCCTAGTCGAGGAGGGCTAGCAGTCCTAACAACGTTTGTCTGAATATCAGAATAATAATATTCACCGGGGTCTTTGTCTGAATTGTATATTATACGAGAAGGTGAGGGATGTGACTTAACGATCGCGTCATGGCGAAAACAAAGACGTGCTTAGTCTGTCAGGTCATAATGTGACAAAGATAAAGAACATATGTAAAATGACACATTGGACTATAGAACAAACATAAATGCATGAATTATGAACGCACATGACCAATGCAACTTCTGGTGACCTTATGCCTATGACTCTACCAAACACGATACTTGTAATTGTTCTTGACAATCCATGATTCTACCTGAATTAGACAGAGTTGATCAAGTTCCATCTAATTAAGGTCAAATGATGCAATGTCAGGACTAGTCAACTCCTATCATATTTGGTGTTTTATAAAAGTATATTTGGTTATAGTTGTGGTTTTTAGTTTTTGAAAACCGACATTCACTATAACCACAACTCTGATACCAAATCTGTAACACCCCGGTAAAGCGGAAACATGAAGTGTGACAGCTCAAGGCATAAGCATATGGTAATAGCACAACACCATACATTAATTAAACATAAATAGTACATTATTACAATATTTGTCTTAGCCGAGCATCGGCTTTAAAACATAAGTTTCAAGTTCATAAAGCTTTATCTTGACGTTAAAAAGTTTAAAAGAGATGACACAGGAGAATACTCAGCAATGCAATGCCTTCAAATAGAAACTTACTAACTATCGCCTGAATGCATGAGAAACGAACAACATGAAAATAGTTTAGATGATACAATGGATTTATGAAAATGTGGTAAAAACCCATTTATAAAAAGTCCTCATGGCAAGAGTCCTATGAATCTATCATATTACAAGTCCATCCGATACAAGACATGTAATATATATACATTCACCTACTCTTTCATGATAATGAACAAGTCTCAAAAATATAGTTTATAAAAGAAGACATCATGGCCAGAGTCATATGAACTTATCCCAATACAAGTCCCGCCCATACAAGACTTGTATCATATAAATTCACACACAAATCCATGATATAAAGATATGTCCGATAACAGAAAGTCTAAATTTTCAAAGCCATTTGGTTAATATTAAAGTAAAATGTCCAAGTAAAAAATGTATAACGGCATAAACCTAGTGTGTTAATATAGCACAAATGAAGCCGCACTACGACTCGACTAAGCTCCCTATATATAAATATTATGTAAATTCTTGAACAGTGGAACGAGAGGTTGGCCGACCTCTAATAGCGCTACCCATAATCTACACTCCTGAACAGTGAAGCGCAATAAGTACGTATAAATTGGGTAAGAACAGGAACCCAATAGGGGAGTTAAACATGTGAGGGGAATGAATAGGATCCCACACACCTAACACAATAGTCTAATGCACCTACGTAACGACGTCATTTGTGCTAGGTATATGTTGTTACAATAGTTTTCTACTATTTATATTCTTGTCGACTTTACTAAAAAACAACACTAACGGCAGTGATAACCCCGTTTTAGTTGTAAGCTTCGTTGGTAGTAGGGTGTCGATTCACTAAGAAAGCTGAAAGCGTATAACTTTAAATTCATTAGTATTTTATTATCTATGTTAGTACTAATATTCTATTTATATTTTAAACCTAAGTTTAAATCCTAAACTAACGCTAACAGGAGGGTTTTTTAATCCTTGAGAGACTGCATGAGGTTTAGTTATCTCAACCTAAAGCGTTTTGATGACAATAACACAAAAAGGATGAGAAGACGAACCACAAAAGGCAAGCTACATACAGAGCAATTATTATTAGACAGTAAGAAAAAGTAGCGGGTCGAAGCCTAATGAGTAAGGAAAACGTACTGTACCATGTTCATCTAATATAATGCAGGTTTTAGTTCATAAGTGCAATAATTGTCTTATCTCGTTGTTGATATATCATTCTTAGATTTAGGCGGGACTTCTTAGTAAAACCTAGACATGGCAAATCTGTCACAATTAACCACATCCGCATAAAGCATTCATGGTTGATTATAATCTATCTTAGGAGACAATAATGGTGATCTTATGGAATCCTAGCTCACAGAGACTTTACTAACTTACTGCTTAACGGCTCTTTATATACTAGTAGTCCACTTGTCTAAATCTTTACTCAAGGAATCAGAACGTCATTTGTTAATACTAGGTCACCTGCTAGTCTAACTTGTTCACTAAACTAAGAGCAAAGACAACACGTTATTTGTGATCCTATTCTTCTAGATATATAAATTGCATATATGAAGAGCTATCATGGCATCTAGCTAACTCTCTATTTGTATTCCTAGATCCAGTGGAATGATACGTCGCATACTTAAGCACATAAACGAATATAAATTGATAAACATAATTCAAAACTCAACGAATAAGAAAGCAATCGATATAAAATTAAACTAAACATAAAATTGTCATAAACATGGCTAATACCTAAAAGTATTAGTCAATAACCATTGTAATCAATACAAATTTCATAGATGAACGATTAAGGTAAACTAACCAAGTTAATGAATGATACCAAAAACCAAACGCGTATTTAAAGTATTGGAATTACAAGGGTTTCCCTATTGATTAAAGCACGTTGATGGACCTTCTTGGCTTCTTAGATCTCCAAAAAATTAGACTTGGTGGTTAAAAGCATACCTAAAACGGAGTTTAGGGTTTTGTATTTATAGAGCCTGGAAAAAGGTCGATATGCCGTATTGGGCGATGTAGGATACGGCGTATTGGGTGACTTGGCGTACGCTCCATGATTATAATAATCCAGAATATTCATAAACAGCTTCTGAGTATGGCGTATGGGTCTTCTGGATACGACGTATAGCTATCTTTTCGTCATGGTTGTCTTTGTGAAGTTAGGGCATGGATACATCGTATCTTCTTGATGGATACGACGTATTGATGAAAACCAGTTTGTTCTTCTTCGTTGAACAAAGTATTATATATGGTGTATCATTGATGTGGATACGACGTATGTTTCAAAGTCTGGCAATAGTCTTTTAGTTCGTCAAGTCTTGGATATGGCGTATGCTTCTAGAATGATACGCCGTATAGGTTGTCAGAATCAGTAGACTTTCTAGAACTCTTCGTTCATGCTCCATAATGCGCGCCTTTTAGTTAAACTTCACCAATTGCTCCATATTTACTGCAAATAACTAATATAAACAATTAGGTAACAATTCATGCATAAATAATGTAAAACGAGCAATAAAGATGGAATAAATGATGCTATAAAATAGATGTTATTTGATGTCATCACGTATTCACAAAGAATACGCAAAGTCTCGTTTTAATAAAAGCCACACGTATTAGAAATATAATACGTGAAGTTTAATATTAACCAAGTCTTACATATTATAGAAATAATATGCGAAGTCTAACAATGTACAAATCATACGTATATAATAAGATAATACGCAAAGTCTCAATATGGCAATTGACAGATTTAAAGATCAGTTCATAGTATGCAATAATCCCCAAAATAGAAAGCAGTAAAACGAGGATCTTGCGAATACTCAAAATCACTTATCAAGTTCAAAAGTAGTTCAAATAGTCCAATATAGTTCAAAATGTCCAAATAGTCCAGATAGTCCAAAATGCTAAAAAATGTCCAAATAGCTCAAATAGTCCAAAGTAGTTCAATAAGTCACGCGCATATAAAATAATATGCAAAGTACGCTCAAATATTTCATAAATAATTAACATTCATGCAAATCACCCCAAAAAGGTGTAAAACATTTAGAAAGAGAGGGTCGTGAACTCACCTTTAAGCGATACGACAAAAGATAATGGAAATATGTGTCGAGAGTCGGAAAAGATCCTAAATTCAACCTAAAAGTAAAGACGCGACTTAGAATTTATAATTATTTTGCAAATAAATATAAATAAGTTTTTATAAAGTTTTTGTAAAGATTTAGCATTATACTTTGGGTTTATAAGTTTTATAACAATTAGGCATAAATATGTCGAAATTAATTATTTGCAAGCCCAATACATGTGGGCTGAAAACATTTTCAGATTTTATCTAACTTCACGAGCCTATATCTCCCAATCCGTAAATGGTCTCGGTTTGGTTCTTATGCCTACGAAAAGGTAAACGAGTCTATTTTTCTGATATGTAGGTCCAACCCCTTCGGTTTTTATTAAAATGTGGTCAAATGGTCAATTTACTAACAAGTATCAAAGCTAATTGAATTACAGTTTACAACAGTCCTGGGAAATAGGCCACATCTCCTAAACCGTAAATTCGTTAGAGCCGATTCGACTTGGAAATTTTAAGTTAGACTGTCCTCTAAAAGTTTTCTTTTTACCTAAAAGGTGACTTCTATACAAATTTTTTAAAGTTATAATCAAATGAAATTCGGTGTGCAGTTTTCGACAACCTTTACCATTCATTTTCTATTAAACTCCTCGGGTATCGCCTCGACGAGCGTCACCCGGGAAACGGAGCTAAAACACAGACCTAGGTCACTATATTTTTCTCTAGTCATCAAAGTCAAAAAATTTTTCAGAATTCATTTACAAACTACTGATCATAATCTGCCCCAAATCGTACAAATCAACTTTTATCAAGTTTGTTGCTCCAAATTTTTATGTACAATGCTAATTCTTTATAAATAATAATATAGAATGTACAAAATACAATACAACTCAAAAAAATACATAAAAAGTATAAAGGAAAAATTACAAGAAAATAGGATAATACAATTCTTACAAAAAGAAAGGATGAAGAGTTTCAACAATGATCAATCCCAAGTGTATATTAGTTTTCTTTTATTCAACCCAATCCAATCTTATACTTGCTTGAACCCCTTTTGAACCATGATTAAAATAACCCATAAACTCTTGAATAATGATCTTGAAGAGACTTTTAACACCAAGAAATTTACTAGCTTCTAACCCTCGGGCCTTCCTCTTAATACATCTTAATTTTTAAGCCATTTCCCTAATATTGTTATGCATGCAATAGAATAAAAAAATGTATTCCAATTTGTAAAAGAATAATACTAGTGAAAATGGATTAAATTTCTTTTCTCTTCCTACAGAATTATGCCACTCATAAATTTATAAACTTAAGTAAGATCACAAATGTGAGTAAGGTCAACACGTGTAGTATCGATAAAGATGAGCGGATAGAAGACGAGAAGGGTCATTTGGGACTGATAATGTGGCATACATATAAACTCCAAAGACATGTGGAATGGTATCTGCGTGTCACCGCTAGAAAAGTCGTTATTATCCTGGCAGGCAGGTGCGTGTGAATAAGGAAAAGGCACGTTGTGTAGTACAGAAGAGACAATATTGTTTAGTATAGGGTTATTGGGCCAAAGCAGGTGGTCAAAAGGTCATAAGAACATAAGTTTATTGGGTTGTAACGCAAGGGAAGGAGAAAGAAAAAAAAGGAGAGTTCTACGCCAACTTTAAATTTAATAAGTGATTATTTTAACATTATAATTAAATTTTCATGGATTTTACTATTTAAATATGTGAATGGCAATGTAACGACCTAAACATTACAAAAATGTTATCAAAATATTCTATCGTATATATTTGTCGACCAAGACAATGTAAATGACTAAATGCATAAGTTCAATACTGGGTTATACCTAAAAAGACGTATACATGTAAAAAAATTTAGACTAAATTTTTAAGTTAGTGGGTCCCACGGCACTAACTAGTTTGTAAAAAACACTAAGATATCATAATAATAGGTTGAAGTTTTAAATAAAATGTAGATGGGAGGTAAGTTCAAAACGCGAGGGTAAACGCAAAGGTGAAAAATAAAATACAATACAAAGTTTACGTATACATGGAAAATAAAAGTACGACATAAAAATATATATGTAAGATGATCAAAGTACGTAAAATATGTAGACTAAACGTACTATAGAGTCAAGTTCATATATAATGTACATGTTACGACGTTCGTGGGATAACCTATCAGGTTGCACGTAAAAGTTAATTTTTTGTGAAATTAAAATAGTCAATAAAAGGACGAGGTTAAATAATAACCTAAGAAAATATGGATCGTTGGTCAAAGGCACGTTCGTAATCGAGGTTAAATAAAAAGACAATCCAAGCTCAAAATGACCCAACAAGCACAAAATAATTTACATAAGTAAGTTTAGTCAAAGACGTTATATCAACTCTAATGGTTGATAAACTAAAATAGACAATTGTCTCATCCTTCCCCCATTAGAAAGAATCCTATCCAGGGATTCAGTTTGACTTGACCAATGATTTCGCTCGAAAATAGGTGTGGGTACTTGCGCTTTATTTCGTCCTCGCGCTCCTACGCGAACTCGGTACCTCTTTGTGAATTCCATCGAACTTTAACGATATGAATGTGACTATGATTTAGTCTCTTGACCTCACGATACATAAATCCCAATGGCTCATCTATGAATGGGATCTTGTCAGTGATATGCAATTCCTCAAGTGGAACGACCAGTGTTTCGTCAGTTAAGCACTTCATTAAATTTGAGGCGTGGAATACATCACGAATTCCACTGAGCTCTTACTGCAGCTCAAGATGATAAGTTACCGGACAAATTCTACTTAGTACCTTAAAGGGTCCAGTGTATCGAGGGCTCAACTAGCCTCGCTTAACAAAACGTATCATGCCCTCTAGACGACCTAGATAACTTTGCCACAAGATCCATCGTGATCTTTTCCCATTTCTTAATAGTTTTAATATTTGCAGGGTCAACATGAATTCCCTTGGCATTGACCACGTGAACAAGATATTGTACTTCTCAAAACCAAAACTCATAATTGGAGAATTTGGCGTACCATTTCTCGTCCTTGAGAAACCTCAAAATGATATCTAAGTGTTGTTCATGTTCTTCCATACTTCATGAGTAGATGGGAATATCATCAATGAACACCTTTACGAACTTGTCTAAGTAGAGTCTACATACTCTGATCATCAGGTCCATAAATAAAGTCGGTGCATTAGTCAACCCAAAGGGCATGACTTGTAATTCGTAATGCCCGTACCATGTTTGAACGTTGTCTTAGGGTGTCTTCTTCCTTGACTCTTATCTGGTGATATCCTAACCGTAGGTCAATGTTTGAAAAGTAAGTTGCTCTTACAGTTGATCGAATAGGTTGTCTATTCGAGGAAAAGGGTATCAGTTCCTGATGGTTAATTTGTTCAGCTCTCCGTAATCGATACACATACGCATCGATCCGCCCTTCTTTTTGACGAAAAGCACTAGTACATCGCAAGGTGATGAACTCGGTCTTATCAAACATTCGCTAAAAGTTATCATAATTTCCTAGACAGCTCTTGCAATTCTGATGGTGCTAAACGATATGGTGCCTTAGCCACTGGTTCTGCTTCCTGCACTAGGTCGATCCAAAACTCGACTATCCTAGTCGGAGGAAGTTCTAACAAATCTTCTGGAAAGATCTCGATAAGATTCCTTTCTATCAGAATATTTTGAATACTCTTCACATTGGCTCCCTTGTCCACTATATGTGCCAAAAATGTGTCACAGTCCTTCTTCACGTATTTTCTCATTTTGATGGCCGACACTAATTTCAAGTCCTTTCCGGACCTATCTCATTGTACCACTAGAATTCTTTCGTCTTCTAAAAGAATTTAAACGACCTTTGCGAAGCAATAAATTTTTGCTAAAACTCTAGTCTACCAATCCATCCTTACTACTATGTCGAAGCTCTTTAGATTTTAAATCAATTGACGGCCCAAACTATGGTAAAACGACTTGTATTGCTCTAGGTTCGTATGGTACAAAGGTACCGTAATTGGATCCCAAGAATTGTTCCTATGTTACGTGTGTTTCTTTTCGGAGTCATGGTTTTAAAATTTGTCCAAAGATATTTATTTGAGCAAACGCTTGACCAAAAGTATAATTTGAATACGTAATATAACTTGAAATTTATCATGATATCATTTATGTACAAATAGATGCCACAAAAGTTTATGTAAGGTAAGGATACATTTTTTCATGAACAACTTTAAAATTTTGTAACGATGATCGTGCAAAAAGATGCGTTTGTAAAAGTTCGTATTTCTTAGTGACCTTTAATAAAATTGGCTTTTTAGCATAAATCGTAATAAAAGTGTTTTAATAAAATAGTTCAAGTAGTGTATAAATAAAGTTTTTAAAATTTTGAAATCGTTATTGGAAAACGTAATGAAATTGGCACAACAAACTTATATATTACGAACGTTTTTCCAAAGGTGGGTTGGATAATAATATTTAACAATATTTGAGGTTTAGACGTACCTTATAGTACATAGGTTTTGATACTCAAATCATGCAATCATTTGAAAATTATTAAAGCATTACGTTTTAAAAGGTATTTAAGAAAATATTTCACTTGTACAAATTTTTGTTACAAAGGACTTTGACTCATTCAAATTATTACCATCTCCGAAACACGAACGCCAAGATGAAAATTGTTGTTGTGATCACACAATTAACTAAATTATCTAGTATAAGGTTCTCATTCTTCTATCAATCCTTTTATCTCAAAATGAGTCTTTTATGCGACGGTCATATAATCCAAACAAATAGAGTAATAACACTCCTTGGCGAGTTGCTCCAAGGGCAACTAATGATGTTATCAGTCTCATCGAATGTCTTCAAGAATGAAACGTTAAAAGTAACAAATTTCCACAGTAAAAACAATGTCAATCCACATAGTGGATAAGAAAATAGTCGCGTAAAATATGCAAGGTAGGGTCATATACCCTACTAAATGTCAAAATTGGCACGGGGACAAATAAGTTTTGTGTCATATTATGATCAAAATATGACAGAGGTAAAAGTACGCTTTAAGGTTTGAGAGCAAGCTATATGCGCCATAAATGGCCTTCCAACATGCTAGCTATCAGCTGGAGTTTAAATCCCAACTAAAAATAAGACGATTATGACGTACCAAAATGTTCTTTCAACAACGCCGTTGGGATGAATCAATCAACCACTGAGTGGTTACGAATTAATCGAGCACTCTGGCTCACAATCGCAGTCAAAACAGTTAACTTTATAATAATAAGATGAAATAAGACAAAAACGTGACCAAAATATAGGTTGACTTAGTTTCTAATACCACCACTTTCTTCATTTGTGTCTAGTACTTCTCTGTTTTATCATAAAGAAAATCACAACAATTGTATCTCCAAATAAACGTCGGTTAGAATATGAAAATAAAAGGATAACAATACAGGATAGTCGATACGCCGTATCCATGGTGGTGGATACGCTGTATTGAAACCTGTAAGAAAAATAACCAAATACAGGTCAGAGGTCAAATACGCCGCATTTAGAATTCTGAATACGCCGTATTGACAGTCTAACAATAAAGTTATAAAGTACTAAGAAATAAAAAGATAAATTTGTCCAGGGTATTTAATACGTCGTATCCATTGGGTTGGATACGCCATATCGACATAGTGGGCAAACAGACTTGATATAAAAAATTGAAATAACATTCGGGGTTGTCTCCCGGCAAGCACTTTTGTTTATTGAAGAATCTTTAAGTTAGACTCCCTTCAGCTTTACGTTGTACTCGTCACGAACTCGACAACTTCTTCATCCTCTCTATCAATGTTACCTTCGTAATATTGCTTTAGGCGTTCTCCATTGACTTTGAAACTAAACCCGTTTTTATCAGTAATTTCTACAACCCCATATAGATATACCGCTGTAACTATATTCAGACCATACCATTTTGATTTAAGCTTACCTAGGTACATCTTCAAGTGATAATTATATAATAGTACTTTGTCCCCTACCTTAAAATCTTTATCTCTACGAAGTCTAGAATCATGCCACTTTTTAGTTCGCTCTTTGTAAATTTTAGTATTCTCATAAGCCCCATCTCTCAATTCGGCTAACTCATTAAGTTGCATAAAACGATTTTTACTAGCAATTGTTAAGTCCATATTACATTGTTTTAACGCCCAATACACTTTATGCTCAATTTCCACGGGTAAATGACATGCTTTCCCATAAATTAATCTAAAAGGTGTACATCCTGTTGGTGTTTTTAAGCTGTCCTAAAGGCCCATAATGCATCATTAAGTTTTTCTGACCAATCCTTAGGATTATACACCACTGATCTCTCTAGAATACATTTAATAGCCTTGTTGGTAACTTTAGTTTGTCCATAGATTGAGGGTAATATGTGGTGGCTAATCTGTGAGTCACACCACATTTTTGTAAAGCTTTTTCAAGCTGAGAATTACAAAAATGTGTGCCCATATCACTAATCAAAGCCTTAGGAACTCCAAATCTAGCAAATAGTCCTCTTAAAAATTTAATCACTACCCGCGCATCATTCGTTGGCAATGTTTAAGCTTCAACCCATTTGGACACTTAATCAACAACTACTAATATATACTTATTACCTCTTGAATCAGGAAACGGTCCCATAAAATCTAATCCCTAAACATCAAAGACTTCACATACCTGGATATTATTTTGAGGCATTTCGCTCCTTGATTATATCATTCCCGATCTTTGACATGCATCGCAATTCATCACATATTCTTTAGCATCTTTAAAAATAATAGGCCAATAAAATCCAGACTCATATACCTTTCTTGTTGTAATAGAAGCACTATGATATCCCAAAGTCGGTCCGGAATGACAATGCGCTAAAATTTCAAAGATTTCACTCCCAGCCACAAAATCTTCTCATTATATTATCAGAACACAATTTAAATGCATAGGGTTCATCCCAGAAATAACTCTTGACTTGAGAATAAAATCTCTTTCTTTTTTCGGATGTCCAATTTAGAGGAACAATGATAACGCCTTAATTATACAGGTTTTAGGAGTCGTTATTGTATATATTATCATCATTTCTCATGAACTTTTGATACTTAATAGCATGAAATACGTGCAGGTTCACTTGAATATAGTCCAAGCTCAAAAGTACTTAAAATACAAGTATTTACGCCTTACAAAAGTCAAGTTAGACGAAAGAAAAGAATAAAGACCAAAAATAAGACCACGTACGGCGCACTTTTCCCTAAGTACGCCGTACTTTAGCACGAAATAAATGAAAGCAGTAAAAACCTAAAGTACGACACACTTTTATATAAGTACGTCGCACTTCTACCCAGCATTAATGATTTTCTAACTGACATAGGCTAAGTACGCCGCACTTTTTATAAATTGCACCGCACTTCACCCCTTACTCAGCCTATAAATAGAGATGAATTTCAAGCCATTTAAAACAAATCAAGCATCTACAATCCTCTCTAAATATTCATCATTTCTTGGAGTTTAAGCATAAAATTCTGACGAAACAGAGACGGTTTTATAATATTAAAATAAACGGGGTATAATAGATTCCATATTTGTAATCGAGTACTTTTAATCCATTATCGATCCGAATCTCGTATGTTTCTCATTACACTTTGTATCCTTGTTATTATGAACTTCGTAGCCATGAGAGGCTAAACCTTTTATTACTACTCGGATGTGTTAATATAATAAAAAGTGTTTGGTGTTATTATGGTCTTGTTAATCGCAAGTTTACATTGCAATCCTATCATATTTGATCTTGTCAACTTTGTTTATTAACTTTGATTATATACGCATAATGGTATAGGTTGAAAGACCCATTGTGTACTATATAGTTTTAAAGATTTGTCTACGATCTTTATCATTTGGTTGGAGAAACCCGCTTATGTTATTTGATGAACAAAATAGATTTGATATAATAGTAACTTGATTATATAAGTGACACATTTGATTAAGTTAAACTAATATAAGTCTTGAGTTAAAACAATTAATTTATGAAAACATTTTTTGACGAAAAAACCTTTATATAAGTTAAGCATAAAATTAAGAGTAAACTGCAAAAATCATCCCTGTGGTTTGTAGTTTGTGGCACTAATCATCCCTAGCCGATACTATTGGCACT